>JAOSBM010000204.1:21604468-21617345 GCA_027568955.1 Erythroxylum tenue | reverse complement strand
CGAAATTTTCTTTCGTTTGCTTTCGCTTTTGGAAATCGTTCCCATTCGTGTTTCGTTTCGTTTTCGTAAGTGAGTTGAGTTCCGGGGACGGGATCCAACATTTGGGCTGGACCAAAGTCTAATCATAAAATCTTGAGTTAGGCTCCGGCCTGTGTGGACCTGAACTTGGCTTGACTCATTGCCACCTTTATGGACAAGGCATTACTTTAAGAGACTTACTAACACCTTTTTATCTCTAGATGTTTTTAACATTGTAGAGTCTTGTCCCACATAGTTCCTTGGCATATAATTCCACTAATATTCTCAAAACCTCTTTTATAACATAAGCCACCCACAAGAAACTAAACATCAAAGATAGGCTAAGCAAAATAACTAGTCTATGTCCTACTTGTATGCTCTACCAAGAGGAAACTAAATCTATTGTTCATTAAATTTTCAATCGTTACTGCATCAGTATAATATGAAAATAAATGCTAGATATTCTTAATTTCCAATGCAACACTAATCAAAATAAAGCAATATTATGTTATGAATATGCAACATAAAAGGCCTTAATAAGCAGGAATTCTTAGCTATTTCAAGTATGTTCACTTACAATATGCAACATATAAGACCTTAATAATTAAGAATTCTTAGCTACTTCAACTATGTTCACTTACATTTTTTTATTAAATCTAGAAAGAACGAAAACAAACAATATTTAAGGATAAGCACCTAACCTCTCATTTTATAAGCGTGAACATAATCAATTGAATAAAAGAGAATTTACTCGCAAAGGATATACTAGATGAGATCAATTGTAAAATTGTGAGGAGCCTAAATATGGTATAAATTTAGCACCTCTATTTCAATGGTTTTAAGGAGTTTAGTAAAGGATTAATTTTTTTCTTAAATTTTTTTCATAGCTTATTGACAATTCTTAGGTATTGCAGAGTAAGTCAATGAAATAAATTCACTTTATTTTTAAAAAAGATAAAAAAAAAGTTTGAACCACAACATCATTTTATGATATGAGTAATTGATGAATTGATTAAGCTAGTTTAACTTAGATTAAGTGTTAAAATTTGGTTGGAAATCTAAAATTTTGACCTAGAAAACAATTAATTTGGTGAACAAACCAAAATGACATGCCTAAATAACATATAGACTACACAAAGACAATAAAAAAGAGGAAAAAAAACATATCTTAAGAAAATCAAGTTTTGAATTGAGAAAAATAAAATTTTAAGTTGAATTTTAAGTTTTATTATTAATTAAGTATTTATACGGTATTGCTTGTCCACAAATTTATTTCAAATTTTTATATAATTTATATTTTTAAATGATTAAAATTTAACCAAATTCTTAATTTTCTAATATTTTAACCCAAGTCTTAATTTGCTATATTAAAATGATATTTTTATCTTTTATAATACGTCGGTAACTCGGTATACCAAAATTGAGATCAAAACTGAAAATCAATCGATTAGTCAAATCTTGTGCCGACAAAAAAGCACGCATCAGAACCGTCAGTTAAGGGCAGGATAAAGAAAGGCATTGATGGGCAAACAGATCACCTGTTACTGTTCTTGTTTTGTTACGTAAAAATCTATTCGTTCAATAAATAGGACTGAACGGTTGAGATCATTCGGGACAAAGGGAAATATGATTGTGGAAACAGAAAATCTGTTCCCAATAGAGGTCAGCACGTGCCGTGTATGACAGAATCTTAAAATAAATCGAAAGGTGCGTGGGAACAACGCAACGCATAGATTTCAGGCCAGCTCATAATATACGGAACTTATCTCCAACGTAATTTGATAAGGCACCGTCTCGATGACGTCAAACTCATCTCGACTGTCCATCATATTTTCATTGGTTTAATCTTGTCCGTTCATTTTTCAATATCCTCCTATATAATCATACTTACAGCTACGTTTCTCAATCGTATCATTGCATACACTAGGGCGTTTCTTCCTATAGTCCGTTCTTTCCTCTTCAGATCTGCTCGTCATGGCAGTCGCCGGGGGCGCGTGGTTGTCTTATATTTGTAGATCGGTCCACGATCTATATTATAGCTGGTGTTTTTTCGGGCTTTCCGAATTCGTGTGAAATCTGCCGATGAATAAGATTTGATCAGAGGTTCGTTCGTGTCAAATTTTGTTATTTATCGATTGTTGCTGATTCTGCCTTTTAAGTCCTTTGATGTAACCTCTTTGGTGTAGGAGTTGATTTCTTGGTATCTTTGTAGATCTTGTAAAGCTCTTTATTGAAAGGTCTCTTGTAGATCTTCGTCAGGGATGGAAGTATTTGATTAGCTACTCGTACAGCTTTTTGATGTGTAGAAGATAGATCTTGTCTACGATGGACCCTTGAGAAGTAGATCCGACGACTTTGTGTATGCTGTAAATCTGGAAGCTTGTGATTTGATCTTCATGTTAGTTAAAATGGATGTAAAAGATATGGTGGGAGGACAGAAGGCCTAAATGGAAGAAGAGGCGGAGTCTTCTTGTAATATCCTTGTCATCCGACCTTTGCCATGACAGGTGCGCTTGCATGGCAGGTCACCCTGATTTTAATAAAAATTGATGATTTTTGTGTTCCGAGAGGAGATCGCACGGGGATTGCCCGGGTTCTCCTCTCCACTGTGTCTGTGCCTCCCCGCTTTATTATTACTTCGCTCAATCAAAAGTCCATTTCTACATGATCAGAAGGGTTCCAGCGGAAAGCTACGCATCTTCTCTTGTCAAGCTTCGACACAAACTACGTGGTTTGAAAGGTATCCTTTCTGATTTCAGTTAGATTTCCTGAGTTAACAAATCTTTGATTGCCCATATCATCTCACAATCAGCTTCGCAATTTTATGGTAACACAAAGAATATCAACGAGAACTGTCCAAGAAATTCAATTAAGTCACTTTTATGTCTTTGAATTATGACAGTTGCGCACATCAATATGATCTCAAAGGATAATATTGAGGTATTCCATAAGAGGTGAAACTCGTTTTATTTGGCAAATTATTGCTTTCAGAATTTCCATTTTCTGCCAGTCAATACTTGTGCATATCAAAGACCACAGAATATTCCTGTTATTGAGCACCGGAACGTTTGGTAAAATTATTTTCAACAGGCGCGCCAATTTTGTACTTTGACGATGGGTGTTACGTTAAAACTAAGTCGATTGTTATGTTATTGATGCTAAATTTAAATTTATGTCATTGATGCTAAATTTTAAGTTTATGATTCTTGATGTGTTTCCAACTTTTTTCCCTAACCCCATTGCCTTGTGTAGAACAATGTAAAACTCTTTGTTTATATCTTCAAGTTATTTGTACTGCTAGTTGATTTAGTCCACAAGAAGGTTACCTGGCTCGCTTTCTACTCGAATGCGTGGCTTTCAACTCTTTGCAATATATTAGCTATCGATAACAGCACGGAGAGCATGGAAGCGTCTTGATCAGATCAGCAGCCCATATCTATGATGTTCTTGAGGTGATCTAAACGTTATGATGTGATTTTGACATTCATTTTAAGTCTCAACAAATTGTTTTCATACCCCAGTAGCTTAGCTGTACTATTACTTGTAAACTAATTTGTACAACCAGATCTTGTTTGTAACGGACGTTCGCGAAGATGCTTGCTTTGTGAGCGCCGTCATCTTCCTGTATACCGCAGCTAATTCAATATTTATACTGAATATATGTTAGTTGAGCTGCCGTTTCTTGTTCTTGCATGCATGTAATGTTTTAGTACTATTAGTTCATGTGTTTCCTTTTATATAGGTATCTTATAAAAGCATTATTTTTACATCGATAGCTTACTTATTGCATATTGTAAAGCACAGAAGCCTTTTAGAGTGCTAGTAACTATCAACTGCAAAGGTCATAGTTTTCATGTTGCCATTAGTAATTTCATTCATTATGTGTATTTTTTGCGTCTTTTGCTGATGTGTGCTTTTGAAACTTAAAAAGACTGCAAGAACGTTGAAGTTTTAAAATTAGTTCTTTCATTTCATAAATTTCATGAAAGGTTAAAGGGGAAATCTTTTGGAAGATATTGAAGTTTATTGTGCTAGATTGTTTGCTCTGTACGGAATAGTTTGCAATGAATGATAATTTTTATATTGTAAAACCATTCTTACGGATGATATCATGAAAAGATTTTATTTATTTATTTTTATTACCACAATCTATATTTTTACTTAAGATATCAAATATATTTGCGGTAAGTAGTCGTTATAGCAATACTTTGTTATGAATGGTTGTTTCCATAAATAATGATTAATTATAGTTTATTTTTTTAAAAAAAGTTATGGGCCGGGGGTTCCTGATTCTTAATTTATTTGTTTTAGCAGCGTGGGATTTGATGTAATTTAATTTTACTATTTTGTTTTTCACGTTTTGGCTTTTTCGGTACTGTAATAGTCGGTAAATAATAGAATTAATGTGGATAACAAACCCTTTTGCTATTTATTGGGTATGAGACTATTTATGCTGACCTTTTTTAGCCATTGAATTGTATGTGCATCACGAGTAGTGTCCTTGGCTCTTTTTAAGGTCTGTAAGCTCAAAATGGTTGAGCGCCCAGTTGACCGATGGGATATTGGGAGGTTGGTGGTTCGAATCCACTCAGATCTTACGTTTTGTTTTTTTTGTTTTTATATTCTTTTGTTCGTATAAGATGAAAATCACGAGGAGGCAGTGTTGTATTTGTCTATCGAAATTTTCCACCTATAGTTATCTCTTTTCGTAACCTAGCCATAATTTGTATGATTGTGGATGACTGACCCCCTCTAATGTTGACTCAACGCTTTTGGTAACCTGTTCTTTTCCTGGCGTAATTTGTATTTTATTAATGACGTCCAAAATTTAGAGTTACTAATTTGTCCTTTCCTCTGCCGCATTGTTATAGGCAACGGCTGACGATTAAAGGCACCTGCTTTTTAGGTGAGCGATATTTGGGTCCATAAGGCGTCGATCACGTCTTCCACCTCATCAGTGGGTACCTCATTATCGGGAGTCTTTGAAGGAAGCTGAAATTCTCTTTTCAACTGAAAAATGTACACTATTTTGTAATAAATGAAAATCCATGAAGTGTAAACCTTTAATTCCATGGCCTTCCCCGTAACTCATGCACCTGTAAACCTTTGGATCCATCAATACCCTTTGTTTTCTTCTCTCTTCTCTTTGGAAATTAAGAATAACATTTGTTATGAAGTCTAGTGGCAAAATTTCAACTCCAAAGGGTAACATTTGTTATGAAGTCAAGTGGCAAAATTTCAACCCGTAACTACAGAAATTGTTCGAACTCTTAGCATTGTTGCTAGAAATTGTAAATATCTTACGGCTGCTCTGTGTGCTAAAGTAACATTGCTAAGTTGGATATTTTGTTCATGACAATAATTCAGTTGTAGTATAAAATAATTTCAACTTCGAACAAAGTTTTCTAGCTAATTCATATTGGTCTTTTATAGGCACACATGTACTAAGAATCTCTTTGTCTTAGTTATGAGAATACATTAATATATTGGATTGCTGACTCTAAGATCTTGAAGGTTGAGTTCAATTTGATTGGACAATTCAAAACTAACTTCTTAGTACTCAGAATGCATAGTTATCATGCAGTTTCTTCAAAATTTTCAACTTTTTTTTTTTTTCGTATTTCACTCTAATATATTACATTATTTTGAATCAAATATATTGCTTCCTTATCATATCCAACCCATATTTTACAATCAAATTCAAAATATGTGTAAAACAATACATATGAAATAACCTTCCATCAACAAGCTCCTAGCCATATCTTATTTTTCAACTAACCAGCATATTCTTCAACCTTTCAATCATAACATCATTCGTCTTATAATTGGCTACTCTTATGATGGATTTGGTGTCAATATTACAATCTATCAAACAATCTCCCAATACGGTCGTTAACCTTTTGTTTGTATGTGGTGCCGATGTATAAATAAACCTATTATGTATAAATATAACTAACACCAATCACAATATAATAAAAAAAGTAAATGACAGAAATATTAAAGAATATAAATTACCTTAAAAGTTCATAACATAGAGTCTAGTCATTGTCAACATAATGTGCCGTTACCGTCATATAACTCTCTTTCGGTGATCGATTGTCCACAAGTCCGTTGCAATGACAATCCGTCCTTCAATATTTGACAATGTTGTTAAAATTTCTTTCTTTTTATCCTCGTATATTTTCATAATGTCCTTCAACGTATTACGAGTTAGAACCTTGAAGGTTAGCTGTAGTGAGTTGTAAAATATTCTAAATCTTTTGGCATCAACTATAAATAGCAAATGTTCATCACCAACTACTATAGAAGCAATAAAAAATCTTAATATGTTATTGTTATATGATGTTACAGTAATTTCATTCTTTCCTCTAATAAGGTTAGGGGTAAAAAATATTTGACCTTCTAATATACTATCTTTTTTTAACTACACGAATCCATATGTCTCTTTTAGCAAGACATTCCAGCTTTTAAACTCCTGGCCAATATCTTCTGACAATACTTACATTTGGCTTTTTTTACTATGTCCATTGATCTAGTCTTAATGAGGTGATTCTAAACTTTACTTTTAAATTGACTTCGAGTTAGACTTCTATCTTTACTTGGTACAAGATTAGAAGTTTTTATTTCTGTCTCTAGTACCAAATTACAACTCTCTATTAAAAGAATACGCTCATTCTTATGAAACAATCAACATATAAATATAAATGTTATTTATATCATAATTGATATTTCATAAACATGGAAGAGAATAGGAGAACATAAATTATAATCATAGATTAAAAGTTTATCAATTATCACTTATTAGTTATCATTGATTTACACGGTCATATACATGGGCCGTATGTAACTATATATGTCATTGTAATCATGTCACGCAACACACACGGACATGTATGTGTTTTTGAGAACTTACATAGTCACTTATACGAGCATGTATGTGACTATGTAAGTCCACGAAAGCACCTCGTCAATGGCAACAATCTTAGAAATTCTATTATTTTACAAATTTAATCTTTAATCAAAACCAAAGTATAGAGAAGGAACTTAGCTTGGTGGGTGGTGGGTGGTGGGTGGTGAAGAAGCAACAAAACACAACAATGAGGTGGCACGAAAGTAGGGCAATGGGGTGGCGATGCAAAGGGTTGGGAAAGGGAAAGAACGATCGCAACTGAAGGGCAAAGGGTTGGTGAGTGGCAACTGGTGTGGCGAAGGGGTGAGTAACAATGAGGGCTAATAGCGGTGGTGAGAAAGAGAGAGAGAGAGACTAGAGAGAGAAGTGTGATACGGAGGAGAAAAATGTTAACCTAGGATAAATTGATCTAAAACGACATCGTTTTATTTTTTAAAAAGCATAAGCACAAAACGATGTCGTTTGCTTCGTTTTAGAAGCGATGTTCATGGCTAGAAACAACATTGTTTTTCTTTATAAGCAAAATGATGTTTGTTTTGTTCTATGAGTTTTTCAGACTTCAGGTTAGGCTCGAACTTAGGCCATAAACTTAAAGCTTTTAGGCTTAAGGCTTGATCAACTTCTTGACCTATTGACCTGGTCGAGCCCGAGCTCGAGCTCAGACGTCACTCCTATTAAAGACTATCAATTATATATATACACCTGCATTTGAATATGAAAAAACACACATAATTATGCATTTTTCATGGATTTGAACTTGAATACCAAATATTTTTTTTTACAAATTTTGTGTTTTTTGTTTGACCAATGACCTATATAACAAAACTAACTATTGAGGAAATTACTTTGTGAGAGAACTATAAAAAATGTATAAAATGGTAATCTTACATTTTATCCTTATGATCTCATTAATAAATTGGAGAAAAATATTCTTTATCACCTTTTAGCAATTCGGAAAAGAGTAGTCTGAAATTAAAAAAAGAGACTTTCTGCAGAAAGATTGTAAAGCAGCAATAGAGATGCCAAAATATACTCGACCTGACCCGGTCAAACCGACCCACAAGCTGGCTAAGTATGACTTGTGACATTTTGGGCCAGGCCACGGGCGCAAACAAAACGACGTCGTTTTGTTCATTGTTTAAAATATTTCTTCCACCTATAAAACAATGTTTTTTTTTTGCTAAAGGAGTAAAATGACGTAGTTTAAGATATAAGACAGTTGATAAAATACGAAAGCCACACTGCCCAGCGTCATTTTCTTGCAAGCATCGTTTTGCCTCTCATGAAACGAAAGCCACGCCACCCAACCCACCCAGCTGCCTGCTGCCTCCCTCCCTAGCAAGCTCGCCCCCGCTCGTCCGTCAGCCTCTTGCCTATCTCCATCTCCCTTCGTCCCCGAGAACTGACAGTCTCACAGTCTCCTCGAGAACTCACTCACACAACACTTTTCACTTCTCCGTTCTTCTTCTTTGTTTCACTTTGTTCCTTCGATCTTCTTTATCATATATCATCTGTCGTGGCAACGTCGAAGGTAAGCTCTCATTCTCTCTTCGTCAATTTGATTTTTTTGGTTGTTGTGAGATGTGATGTGGCTAATTTGAGAACTTTGTATGTTAATATTGGGAATATGAGATAATGCTTGTAATGTGTTTGATGAAATGTCGCAAATATTAATGTGTTTGATTCAACACTTCAAACCATCTTTCCTGCTACATTAGTATTTTGATCTTCTGTTTCTATTAACCCCGAGTTAGTATTGAGTTCACATCTTAAATATGGCCATGCCATCTCATTTGTCTCGAATCATATTTTCTTGCTCATCAATGGATTAGTTTATTAATCACTCAGTTATACAAGCACAGAAGTATATCATATTAAGTAGCTGGTATTATGTTGTATTCATCTTTTCCATGATAAAGTTCAACTTGAAAGTTGAGTTGTGCTTCTCTGTAGTTACATTGAATTGGAGTATGAAATTATCGGTAGTAATACCATTCATCTCTGTGCAAGGGTAGTTTGGGTTGACAGTATAAAAGGTAGAAGAAATTAAGAGTTTGTGTATGTTTTCAATTTTTGATATAAAAATGAGGAAAACAGAAATTAAGAAGTTGATCCTGTATTTGCATCATTACCCAAATTTTATGACCATTGCCTTAGCGAAAAAGGTGTAAATGATTACTGTTCCATGGTCAAGTAGTGCAACTTTTGCTGAGTAATGACGCTGATAAGCATATTTACGCAACACATTGATAATGTCAAAGATACAACCAAAATTGTGTCTAGATACAATAGACATATAATTAAGTATATTCTAAAATTAATCATATGTAATAAGATTAAAATGTGTATTGCATAAATCATAAGTATTAAGTAAAAGAACATGATATAATAATTGCTGAGATTAGTAGTTGTTGTGTGGTGACAATATTATCACCAAAAAATCATTGGAGTGCACATTTTGGAATTGAATCAGATAAGATGGCGCTATATGGAAAAAGCAGCCGCATAAAACCGTTTCTTTTAGAAAGATTGTGGACGTATTAGTGACAAAAATGCAAGATATGAAGAAACAAATCAACAGAAATCATTGTGAATGATTCAACATAAAACGATGATTACATTAGGATCATTAAACAAATGAAGTTCTAAATCATTTCTTTACTTTATAAGAACATTTATGAATTAATACTGCCGAAATTGAATATTGATTGATGATTATTTTTCAGTCCCTAGACATTATGATACATCCTCATAATTTTGAGACACAATTATACATGTCATCATCATTATCATTATCGCATCCAGTCTGAAATTTCGCAGTGAAGCAGGATCTGGAGAAGTCGTATAGTACGCAATCTTACCTTTACATAATAGAGAGGCAGACACAATTATACATGTATGGTGGTTATATAAGTGGACATGTTAGATAGTTTGCTCCACCGATTATGAGGTACTTCTGACATATAATTGAGCTAATATGGGATTAGTACTAGGACATTTTCAATTGCCAGAGTTGGCCTTTAGGATTAGCTCGGAGTTGTTCAATAAACAGATGAAGTGCCAACTTGGATGGCACATCATGCATTGGGTAGGCCCTTTTGCCTTCAAAGTTTTAGCATATTCTACAAACTTACTTGGAGAACCACTTTAATGTTTACGGAATATGCATTGGAGAACCACTTTAATGTCTAGCATACATCAACCTAACTTATTTGGACATTCTAAAACAAAGGGTATTGATAGATCCAATACCCTTTGTTTTCTTCTCTCTTCTCTTTGGAAATTAAGAATAACATTTGTTATGAAGTCTAGTGGCAAAATTTCAACCCGTAACTACAGAAATTGTTCGAGCTCTTAACATTGTTGCTAGAAATTGTAAATATCTTACGGCTGCTATGTGTAAACAACGATATAGAGTAAATTTCTAAATGCAAAAGGTAGGTTGATCATCCAAACAATTAAGTGCTAATGATTGAGCAGTTCCTTCTTATTTTCTTGGGGAAAAAAAAGAAACTTTCATACTATTGCTGATTGTTTCTGCAATTCTTCTCCAATCATCATGTTCTGATTATCACTTACTATTGACCGTGCAAGATTTTGGATTTGATAACTCACGCTACCATCCTTGCACAGGCCATCTCCTATCAGGATCAGGAAGCCACGAAGACCACTTTGATCTACTCATTTTCTTCTCTTTTTGTTGCCTCGTAGTCAAATAGCCTGAGATTTTCCTCAAGTTGAAGACCTTACCAACTACAGATCCCAAAGCCCAGCTCTTTTTTGTGGCCGTTGCAGTATTTATCTCCAGTTCATTGCTCATCCTCATCGACGCTGACAGCCTCTCGTAGCCGGCGACCCTAGCACACTCCCACGATATGGATTCTGATAAACTGCTTGACCTTCCCAGCTTTAACGATGACCCTATCTCCAGAATCCGGAGCTTCATTGCTGCTTATCGAATCCCAAGAGTCCATGCTTTTGACCAGAATATACTTTTTAGTCGATAAAACTGAGACGTATGGTACCTGTGCATTTGCAAGTCGCCCACCTGGGGTCAATTTCGTGGGATGGATCTCTATTCAATATTAGGATGTTTTATTTTGTTCCATAATTTCAGCCATATATTTATGCAGATTTTATATTTATTTATGCGAGACTTATACAGGACTCACATAAATAACAAATGAAATCACGTGTTCCATAATTGCTGTTTCAATGCTGTTTCATTGTATTTGGCTTATAGCATTGTTCCATTGCATCTGGTTCATATATTTTTGTGGGTCTCATATAAATGTATGGACCAGATACAATGGAACAGTACTGGTACAGCAATTATGGAACAGATGATTTGTTTCTATAAATAAATGACTAAAATGTATAAGATAGAATAAAACACTATAAATATCGGACAGAAATTCGAACTCCAATTTCCTAGGCAATTAATAGGCTCTTTATTTGAAGGCCAACACTAATGTGTCAGCTTAGATGTCAAGTGAGGTGTAAACTAAATTTCATTGACCACATTAACGTTGACATCAAAAGTTCAACATCAGCGTTTCTAAAACACGAATGAAAAAAAAAACCCAAAGTCTCCTGAGACCGGTCGTTGTGGTCACATTTCTTATAGGGTGATATTCTCAAAATACTCGAATTTATTCTTACGTTTTCTAAGTCACTTCAATTAATTTTTAAATTAAACAACTTGACATAACTTATAAGTGTCAAGTACGGTATCTATTAAACTAATTTTAATAGAATAATTATAAAAATGAATTAAACTACAAAAGACAGGTTTGTCTTTGACTTTTTTTTTTTTAAATATGAAGATCAAATTGTGTTTATTTAATGCTCATGTTAATTTATGAACAAAAATCTTCTAAGCATGCAATCCAAATTAATACATTAAAAAAAGGCTAAACCACTACTTTAATCATCTTAATAACTAGGAAGTAGTATTTGATTCAATGTATAGTTTTGGTACGCATGTGAGCTCAATAGATTCTATACCAACCGAATATAAATTTAGTTAAGAGAAGAAACACTAACAATGACGTTCACTTTGTTTGGTTTATAAAATGTATAAAGTGATCAATTCAATTGGTCAAAGTTATGAATTTCAATTGATTAATAAAAATTTAAATTATAATGAATGAATATATAAAATGTACATATATTGACCGAATGAATAAAGATGAAATTAAATTCTTTAATGAAGGAGGATATGATTATAACCTATAGGAAATGAAAGAAAAAATATAATTAAAGTAATCAATTCAATTAATTGAATTTATGAGTAAAATTTTAATAGTTGATGACATAATTTACTAAAAATGATTATAATTTTTTAAATAATACAATTTACAGAAAACCAAGATAAAATTGTAAAATAATGCTCTGGACAGGGAGTCTAGGATTGTGAGAGACTGAGGGTGGACTATGGAGACTAGAGATTGGAGAGAGTAGAGACTAGAAAGACTAAAAGACCAGCTAATCAGTGTATTCAGGATCGTCAATAGTTTGCATCACTTCTACTGTATATAAAAACATTATATTTAGTAATGAAATACTAAAATTAAAGGAATATCAAGCACATGGTAATAATTAATAAATAATTAAATATACTTTCATCTTCAAATATTTTATCAAAATAATGTCCACTTAATTGATGAACATTAGTATGTGTATGACTAGTCACCTCCACATTAGAACCTGTGATTGTATTAATATACAAATATATATATCTAGGTAAGATATTATAAAAAATAGATGAAATTGACATATCTAAAAGAAAAGAATTTACTTTCAACGTCTTCATCATTTAACCAACTTCAAGCACACATAAGATGCAACATCCCATTACCATAAAGCAAATACCCGGATACCCGAAGGACATCTAAGTACTTACCATATGATAATGACATGTTGGAGCGAAACATAACCAACTTTCAC
>JAOSBM010000204.1:21569570-21580812 GCA_027568955.1 Erythroxylum tenue | reverse complement strand
TATACTTTAAATAATATTTATATGCATAAATAATTTTTATTACAAAATAAAATATAATTAAAATTAAAAGTATTTTTATTTTTATGTTGCCAAACAGTGTACTATATGAAGCTCTTTTAAAAAAGCTCTTTTTTAAATGACAGCTAAACAATTAACTGGCTTCTTAGAAAAGTTCTTCTCAGAAAAAAGCTCTACTGGAATAAGCTCAACTAAATAGAGGCTAAATAAACTATGTTTCTTTAAAAATGAAAAAAATGAAAACGTTAATTTCGGAATTTTTATGTGTAATAGCTTAAATTCATTGAATGAAAATACATGTTTTGCTATATTAAAGTACTTTTTCTTACTTCAAACAGGATTTTACTAATTTGGGATTGAGCCACCGTTAGTTTGTCATTAACAACCACTTTTCCAAATAAATAACTATTGGTAACGAGCGTATATGAAAAAGAAACTTTGATCTAATTAGTTTTAATTACTTAACCAATTATCAAATTATTTCCGTGTTCCGCTGCTAATAACGAAATGAAAAGCCAAGCTTATGGTGATGGACCACCACTGTCACTGTATTGAAAGATCATGGATAGATTAAGCGGAGATAAGATCTTCTGTCCAATTTTTATGGTATTTTATTCTGTCTCATAAATCTCAGCTATTTATTTATATAAGTCTTGCATGAATCCGCATAAATAAACACGAAATTTGTATAAATAAATGATTGAAATTTATGAGATATAATAAGATACTATAAAATTAAACAGAAAATCTGTACCTGATTAAGTGGCCTGGCTCTATTAACTTAGTATTGATTTCCTTATCTAATTAATGGCCCAAATGAAACGTGGGAGGGTAAAGTTTCTTCTTTAATCTTTCAATTATTGCACTAAAATATGTTCTCTCCTTCTAGATTAGAAGAACTGTTATTGAACAAGTTTAGACTCAAGTTCAGGGACGGTGCTACAATGGGGCAAGTGAGGGGCTCCAACAAATTTCATACAAAAAATTATTATTTTAAATTTGGTCCCCATAAAAAAGTTGTTTTCATACAAAAAATTATTATTTTAAATTTTGTCCCCATAAATTTTTTTTTTGCTCCTATTAAAAATAAAATTTTATTCCTATTAAAATTTTGCTTCCACCTAAAAAATTTTGAAAAATCCGTCCTGCTCAAGTTAAATAATGTTTATAATTTCTGACCCTCGTGAATGGGATAAATAATATAATATGCTCTAATTCCTGACCTCAAAAAATAGGATAGACATATTATATGCAAACTTTTACCTGTCTCTTCTGCTTTTGGCATTATCTGACAGGAAACATGATGTTCCCAATCAAATTATGTTTTTAATCCATCTAAATTCTAAGTATTTCTTTCTAAAAAAAGAAAAAAAATGTAGGATTGAAGTTAAGTAGGGGCCGGTAGGTGTTATTTGGAGACCCACTTTCCATGCGTCAACCGCTCGTCTCTTGAGATACACCGTTGGCTGTAGGGTTCTCTGTTCCCAATCGGCAAAATTGAACCAACGGCTAAGAACATATGTATATATATTATATTATTAGAAGCAATGGATACTATAACTGTTTATATCAGTGTACTGATGATCGGCATAATTGAACCAACAACATATAAAGCCATCTCTAACCATTACACCAAGTTTTTATATCAAATTTGGTATATACTATAATATTTTTAGAATCTTTTTACACCAAATTTGGTATCACTCCAATCATTTTACACCAAATTTTTACACCAAAATTTTTTCAAAGAATAGACCACAATAATTTAGTAATTAACTAAATTAATTTATATTTATATAACCACAATAATCTAATTATTAACTAAATTAATTTATATTTATACAATAATTTTATTATTTATTTATTTATTAAAAATAAAAATAAAAATAAAAATCATTATTCTAATTATTTAATATATACTTTAATCTTGTAGCTTTAACCAATATTTTGATTTTGGAGGAAATGGAGATGACCTTCTAAATTATTAATTATTTATGTTAAGTTAATATTTTCAAGTGCTTTAGTTTTATTGTAATTTTAGTTTGATTATAAACTCGAGTCTGATTTTTGTTGTAATTTATTTAAGTTTGGTTGTAATTTCAAATATTTTTGTTGACTTTTAATTTTTAAAATCAATGGTGTGATTTAAATTTATGTACTTTTATTTCAAATTTACTTTTTGTTCTTAATATATTTTATTAGTGAATTTATAACACTTATAAATAAGAATTATAAATAAATATTAAAAATAAATTTAATATTATATTCAATATTAGTCTCGTTTTAAATATCTCAATGAAATCTTTGTAATGATATATTTTGTGTAAAGTAATAAATATGTTAAATTTAATTATTTAGTAATTTATGTAAATAAGTCAATTTGTGAAAAGGACATAAAAGGACAAAAGTTAAAAAGTAAAGGGACAAAGTTGTCTTTTTGTACATTTGGTGTTACTGTTTATTGCATCATTTTAGTGTGTATTTTTAGTGCCTTAATTAAAGTGAATTTTTTGCACCAAAATATCAAATTTGGTGTTTTGGTGTCTTGGTTGGAGATGCCCTAAGAACAGTAACTTCATAATACATATTCATGTTGCGTGCATTCTTTTTGTTTCCTTTGCGTGCTTTCATGGGACAAAAATGATACGGGGCTTTAGGCTGCGACGTAAACTATATCATAGATCTATGTATTCGAACGCTTCCTTTTACTCCCTCTGATTTATAATAAGTGTCGTTTTAGAGAAATTTTAATTATTCAAAATAAGTGTTGTTTGTGACTTTTTATGCATATTTATGATTTGACTTTCAAAATTACCCTTTAATTTCTCTCAAATCTTAATTACACAGATTATATTTTCAAGACACTTTAACATAAAATTAATAAAAATATATTAGATATTTCGTTAACTTTCTTAACAACATGATAACTCTTGGCTACGTTTTTTTTGGCGACGACTTCAAAATCGTAGCTAGCAAACTTTTGGTGATGACTTCCACATTTGGCAACGATTCAATAACATCGTTGCCAAATGGTAAGCCCTTGGCAACGCTTTTCCCGAGTCGCAAGAGGCTCACCTTTTGGTGACATGAAGTAGTACCGTTTCCAAAGGGTAAGCCTTTGGTGATAGCGTAGTAGTATCGTGGCCAAAGGTAAGCCTATTTATTTGTAATTTTAATTAAAATTTAATTAAAATTAATAATTTTAATTTTAATTTTAATTAAATTATTAAAATGTTCAAAATTTATTATAAATAGGCTTAAGTTTTATAGAATTAGTACTTTATGCTTAACCATTTTGTAAAAATTACATAGTTCTCTCAACCTATTTTGTAGATATGATTAAAGACCGAATATTTGTACAATTACAGTGGTTGAGGCGAATCAGTTTCAAAAACGATTTAAAGGATACAACAAAATAAAGATCAAACTTTAAAATAAGGTACGAATTAAATTACACTTTATTATGATTTATGTTAATCATTTTATATAATTAAATACATCTAAATTTTTAAAAAATTAATATCACACAAAAGTTTCGTAATTATTCCACTGCATTCGAGTTTCCTAACAGATGGCAGGAAGCAAGTCGGAGAAAGACCACCTTGTTGTTCCGGTTCCTATTATTATGTCCATCATTGTCTCTCTCTCTCCGTCCCTGAAACATTATTTGCTTTCATCAACGGTTTAATACGACAGAAAGCTTCACCTACAGAAGATACGATTCGTTTATTGGTATACCTCTGGAAAACAGTATCCTTAATCTCGCCGAGGTTCAAGAACAAATCTCATGGTTGGGTAGACTTCAGTGAATGGACATTAAGCAACAACATCCCTGTCAAGGTACGTAGCTCGTGATGTAATTTATATTCTTCAGAATCACTACCCAGAGAGGCTAACTTATGCGTTTCCTTACAACCCGCCTCGGATGTTTTGAGGCACTTTGGATCTGTAAGTTGGTTGTGGCATTTCATTTGCCAGTCTTCTAAATCTTTTTTACACTTCCAGGCAGCAAAGTATTCCCTGGATCCAAAACTTTTCAGAAGGTGAAGTTTGTGTACCCTGCTGAGCTGTTGAAATCTCTGTTTGACATTGACAACTTCCCTAGCGAATTCGGAGGGAAGGCTACGCTGAAAGTATTAGGAGGTTTGTAATTTAATCATATTTGCCTTTCTATCATTCATTCCTTTCTGTAGTTATCGTGAATTATTCTGTGACGATAATAATATTTCATTGAATTACTACTACACGGCATTATATATTTCATCACATTCTAAGTTTCCTCTGAAATTTTGGCATGCCAACTTCCGAAGATTGACTACCAATGGTCTTCTACAAGGTGCTACTAGCTACAATTACAAGAAACAGCTTCAGAATATCCTCTAGCTTATCTGGACATCACTCTTTGAACCTTAACGTTGTAACATTCCTAACCACCATTTCAAAGTCGCATTACAAAGGAATCGCATCATCAATTTCAAGGATATCAAATGTTTGATCTTGTTAACTAACAAATTAAGTGAGACTGAATTGTTTAGTATGCAATCGTCCAAGTTGATTAATCAGTTATGTTATGCTGTCAGTTGTGTACTAATCTTCTCATTCACCACCTCCCCTAGCCATAGGAGATCAAATCCCACTACTGAGTGATCAACTTTTACATACTGTTTGATCATGCTTTGCATTCTTTTTCCAGAGCTTAAATTGACATCAGTGCATAAGGAAAGTGCACAGGTGGTAATATGAGAATCAATTTCTGTCAAAGCCTAAAAAGAACCTAAAACAACATAACCTCGAAATCATAGCTTGACACCATGGGACGAAATGCCGTTGGTGCTGACATATATAGTTGGAAACCATAATCTTATGAGCAGAACTCAATGAATTTCATAGGAAAAGAACCTTCCTGCAAGAACAGGATTACAACAATCTCAAAAGCTTACACACAAGCTTATCTCAGGCATGAATCACCTTTTTCCAAATAAGCAGCTGCTTATCACTTGGAAATCCAAAGGGATGATCTGAGAAGATGCATGAGATATATATCCTATATGCATCTTAGACTGTAGCTCCTAGAAAATGTCAATTTTAAACAGTAAGCAATCACAGCCTGAAGAAGGATAAAATACATTAGGTAGATCACATCTTTGTTTGCACAATTTCATTTATTATATTCATCAACAAAAGGCAATCTCTGTACAGTGATTTAAGCAGTCAATAGTAACTGGTCAAAGCTCATTGGAGTAAAGGCACTCGTCCACAAGTTGGCGAAGATTGGGATTCTCAAGGGCAGCAGCAACTCTCTCTTTATCATTCAGTTGCTTATTAACTGCAAAAACAGAAAACTCAGAGATCTAAGTGTTAACTTGAATTTGATTAAACAAAAGCAAGAATATCAATTAAGATAGAAGTGGAACTATGAGCTCTGATGCTTTAAAGTTGTGACATATCTGTGATGTTTATAGGCAAGGATCATTCGGGTCCCTTAACCCATAGACATCAAAAGACAAGTAGTTCAGATTGAAGCATAAGTATGATCATGAATAGAGTGCTCAGAGATATTCCAAATCAGACAAGCACATAAGCTCTTCTCTTTCTGACGTTTCCACATAAATAACAATGTCGAGAATGCCAATGTAAAGGTCTCAAAAACATAATGGACAACTACATAAAGGAGAAGATGGAACAAAATCCATGTTAAACATAAGGGCACCTGATTCTTCATCAGCATGAGATCCAGGAGAAACTTTAATGTCAACCTGTAGAAAGTATCAGTATGCAAATAATAAGAATACATTTCATCAACGTTATAAGACTTAAGAGGTGCAAGATGCAGATGAACCCATAACAAGAATCTCAATCTGTCTATTAGGTGTCTATCGGGAAATATGGTTATAAACTTACTCCAATTTCAAGGGGAAAAAATCAAAACCATGTAAAAATAAGATATTAGAAATTCTCCTTCAAAACCTTTTATTGAAATCAAAACCAAGTCGGCAAAGTCTGATAAATAATAATTTTATGGATTTTAATTTGATGAATGGTACTTCATAAAATAGTTCAAATGATTTCTCATTAGTTATGGATTGAGGGAGAGTTAGCTTGTTATTGAATTACTTGTGAAGGAAAAAATATTGAAATTTCACAAGTAAAATTGTTCCTCTGTTAAAAGGGCATAAAGATGAATATACCAAAGCAAAGTTTATAATCAATTGTGATTGTCTTAAAATTTTGGGTCAAAATATAGTGTCCTAAATATATTATACACAAAGGTAACGTTTATAATCCATTGTCTTAACTTCTCCATAAAAATTCCATAGTAAAGACAGTTCAATGAAGTACCTACCATTAGACCCTTAAAAGGAAAGTCATTTAATATCAAATAATAAGCCGTCTACAATCACCAAGGTTCACGAGGTAGAAAGAGGTAAATGCGACTTACAAATCATTTGATATCAAATAATAAGCATTCAACAACCAACAAGGCTTAAGAGAAAGAATGAGATAAAATGGTACTTCCAAATCAACCTCAGAGCAAAGGAGTGGCGAATTCATTGTCAAGAATACATGTCAGGACTGACCTTATAATCTGGAGGGAAGCATTCTTGCAACTTCACTCTAAGACACAACCCAATAACGGTTGCCATGCTGCAGTGTTGGATGGTTGGAGTAAAAGTAATCCTTGAAACAAGCAAATAATAATCTTAATCCTCGCCAAACCACTCCAAATATGGCATTAATTACAGAAATCATAATTTTTCAGATACTCTGATCCTAAGAAATCCTGTATGTAAATAAGCACAGGGAAAAAAACCTAACAGTAGGATACTAACAGTATGCGACCGAGCTTGTCATCAACAGTGATGGATTCTTCTGAAAGAACACTAAGCTGTTCGAGTGAATATGGATGCTCCGGATCTCTAATATCCCTCACAAAATTTGTCAATTCGGGTCAAAGATCACAACTTTTCCAGAAAATAAGCAGCGAAACATACAATCCTCAACTCAATTCAACCCCACAGAAAAAGAAAAGGACGTACAATAACCGGAACCACAACGACAAAACAAACCTGGGTCAGTCCATTAGAGACAAAAATATTAAGGAAAAGAAGCAACAAAAAAATCAGAAAAGAATGATCAGAACACACGGAAATGACTGAGAAGGATATCATATATATCTAGAGGATCGACGGCGTCCTCGCAGTGGGGATCTTCAGTGCGGGCTACCCTTTCTTTCTTAGCGTGAACCACCGGGTTCGCATTGATCAGACCTAAAGTCATCTCTGTCACTCACTTTCCCTTTGCTTCTTCTTCTTCCTCTTCTTCTTCTTCTTCTTCTTCCTCTTCTTGGTATTCTTCCTTCTTCTAAGTTCACGGGCTTGTGTCTGCTCCAGAAGTCAGTCACGAGTGAGCAGTAAGAACGTAGATTTACGGTTCTCCAATCACCCTATGCCACGTCAATTGCTGTAGGAATGACTGGCGTAACGCAGCCTATTCTTTCAAGTTTTTGTCACGTGACTGACCATTGAGAAATTTTTTTACCATTGTTGCTTGCTGACAAAAAATATTTCCTCAAGTTTAGATGCAGAGATTAAAAAAGGCCGTCGTAATTTTAGCTCGAGTTTATCGGGCTACGGACTGATCATAGTTGAGCTACGAATTGAGGTCGGACGGGTCACGAGTCGGCCCTGCTCCGCCTTTGGCTCAATTGTTTTACAAAATGATGTCGTTTTAGAAGTCTTTTTTTAAAAAATATCAGCCTATAGTTGGGCCGGTCACGAGTCAACTCATTTTGGCGTGTCACTCATTTCGGCCCGCTAAGCCACAGACCACCATGACCCGCAATCAAGCAGAGCCAGGCTAGGGGCAACCCGAGCCCGACTCGACCCATTAACATCTCTATTTAAAGGGCTAGATGTAGTTAACAATGACCAACCACATCAAATTTTGAAATATATCATTACGACAAAGTAACGTAATTTGATTTTTATTATTTTTATTGAATATAATTTGAATTGATGATACTTTCAATTATTTTGTTAAAAAAAGCAATAATACATAATTTATAAATTAATCCATAAAACATAGAATTTACAAGATTTTAAAAACTAAACCGGTTCGATCGGTTTAGCAATAAAAATTTTGAATTGGGCAATTTTTCACTTCGAACTTTAACTTTTTTGTTCGATTTAATTTAATAATCTTTATTATAAAAATCGAATTAATTTATTAATTATTAGAACAAATTTTATAAACCAAAATAAACCAATTAATTTTCATTTAGTAGTTTCCTTTTCAACTAAATTTTAAAATTTTCAATTGATAAGAATAGTCTTCTTAAATTATTTTTCAAAATTTTTAATTTTATTAAATCTTTAACTGATTTTATGACAATTTAATATCAGATGAAACTTTTAAAACTTAGGGGGCGTTTGGTTTGAAGGTTTGAAAACGAAGGAATGGAATAATTGTAAAAATAGTGTTTGCTTTTGAGTTTTCAATTCCAGGAGAATGGATTTATCCCATTAAATTTGAGAATCTACTAAACCCAACAAGGGGGTGGATATCGAGTTTTCATTCTAATCTAAGTTTTTATCACCTTTATTTTTTACTTTTTTATCCCCAACCTTTGCCCTACCATCCTCTTTACTTCCTTATCGTCTTTCAATTCCTTACGATCTCTCATCCTGTCTTATCGCGTCTCATCAACAAAGGAATTTTTTGTTCTGCACCTCCAGGTATATTTTCTAAAATCTCTCGTTTTAATTTGATGTTAATGAACTGGATAGAATCTGGTTTCATTTCATTGTAAATGGGGCTTTTGCTCCTTTTTTTCGTATATATTCTCGTTTTATGATTCAATCAAGAGAATAACTAATCTGCTATATGGTTTGATGATGTGAAAGTGTATATGGTTATAGATTAAACGAGAATCATAAAACCAATCTGCTCTTTTTTTTTCCTTTATAATTGTTTTGTGATTTAATTTAATTTTTCGTATATGGTTTTAACTCTTTAAAGAAAAGAAGGAAAACACATAGCGAATCGTCTTCTACGTTGGTGTTTGTTTATTTGTTTTGTAAAGCTCTTAATGGCTTTCAAGAACAACGAAACAGAAGCACTTTTTATAGTTTTTAACCTTCGTATAAAGACGCAAGCCCTTCATCTTTATCCAACGTCTGTTTCTTTATAAAAGTCATGCCTTTTTTGTTTTGATAAAACCTTAAACTTTGGATAAAAAGAAGAATTACTTTTATTTGATTTTACAATTTAACAATTGCATAAAGACATTATTGAATTTATTTGGTGTTATTATTTAACATCTATAAAATAGAAACATGTTTTAAAGCTTTACATACGTTGCGTGCTTTTGGATTCAGATTAAAAAAATATATAGTTTTGTCAAGAAATTGCGATAAAATTTCTTGATAAAACTGATTAATTTTTTTTACAAACATATGAAGATAGTCCCAATAAACATATGAAAGGCAAATTATTTTCATTTTTATTGAGAGTAAAAATTGTGTTGTATTATCTTTCATTCTCATTAATGCAACAAACCAAACAACATTATTGTTATTAATACAGAAACCCAAGTTCCAAACCAAACATTATTTTTTTTTTATTTTTCATACTTATCCTCATCCCCTTCTACTATTATACCCATATCCATAGCCAACTTCATGCTCAAACCAAACACCTAGTTAAACGTATTATCTAATCGATTTAAATTCCGGTCTAGTTTTTAAAACATGGAGAATTTAAATTCTTTAATAAATGTGGTAAGCCATTTAAGTACACAAATTTCATAACATGTTTGGACATAGAATAAGATTAGTGATAACGTATGCCCTTTGATTCAGTCACAATAATTAACTCCATGATTTCAGCATCTTAAATTTAGCCTTAGAATCTTCTACTGTAATTATACTTCCATGTTTATACCTTCATCTCTTGTATAAATAGTTTTACAAATCTCATATAGAATACACACAATACAATACAATACAATACAAGATCAATTCTCTTCATGGTATCAAAGCCCACAATCCAGTCCTCTTCCCAACCTCTTCCGACAAATACATAGCTCATATTTCTTTCCCAGTTTTTCAAACCACCATTTTTTTTTCGACCACTGAATACATCAAACTCCACCGCATATACAGATTACTCAACACAACTCCTATACACATCAATCTCATTACATGCCAATGGCCACACAACACACAGAACACACACTACCCTTCCCTCTTCAGAATCTTACCAACTTCATTACTACAATATTGGACAATTCCAATTATCTTGATTGGAGCAATCAAGTTTGAACCATTTTACGCACCTGCAATCTACTGGGACACATCGATGGCACCAATGCCCCGCCGACCAACACTACCTCTCTTGACTGGGACAAACACGATGGCCTGGTTTACTGTGCGCTAACAGCTACTCTGTCTCCAGCGGTGTCCTATATGGCTCTCGGATGTACTACTGCTCATCAGTTGTGGACCCGACTAGAAACCCACTTCTTGCAGCAGACGACAGCCCAACGTTCTCTCCTTCGTCGCCGATTGCACACTACCAGAAAAGGTAACGCCACAATTTCAGAATATCTCACCACTCTGTCCTCTATATCGCAGGATCTAGCGGCCATCGGAGCATCTGTCCCAGATGACTATCTGGTCGTTCTCGTCCTTAACAGATTACCAGCCGGCTATGAAGCCTTTGTCACCGCCGTCGAGAATCGCAAGGTCCAACCCACCTTCACCGAGCTTCAAGCTAAGCTTCTCCTTCATGAGCAACGATTGTCGGTGTACCACTCATCCTCGCCCACCGACCCCGACGTCACCCTTGCTGCCGCTCACATCAGCCACCGTGGACGAGGAGCCCGACGACACTCTCCCTCTCATCATTTCTCTCATCACCAACGATCGACATACCCTAAATCTCCCAATCCCCAATTTTATGGCTCAAACACCCACCCAAACCCGTCGGCCCATTTCACCCCTCCAACCCGCCCCTTTTACCCAGCCCACGTCCCAACCCTCCAGCCCATCCTTGTTGGATCCCGTTACCGGAACCCAACCACTTCACATACATACCTTCATACCTTCATACCTGAGCGCGGTACTCCAAAATTTCTTCTTTCTCTGATACTGAACATGCTGGGCCCCGTTGCGGTTGCATCGCAAAACTTGTGCGTACTAATGCTCGTAGTGTGAACGTGGGT
>JAOSBM010000204.1:21532431-21553536 GCA_027568955.1 Erythroxylum tenue | reverse complement strand
TCCAAGATTAATCCATCAAACCTCATAATTTATTTAAATCATGCTTAATTCATCAAGAAAAAGTTCGGGGGCCAACATGTTTAGGTCGATATAACGCCTTCTTTAAATTAGATATTTAAAATTGTTAAATGCATTAAAAGATTTAAACTTATACTTCACAATTTTACCGTATTTTTATTATAATCATCAATAAAGAGAATAAAGTAATAGCTTTATCCATAAAAAATAAAGGGTTGATGAAAACACAAACATCTATATGAATAAGTTGGTATAGGTTGGTGGATATTGAAAATGAATATTTTTTAAAACTTTTCTTTGAATGCTTTCCAAGAAAATATGCCTAATATAATTATTCAAAATGATCTATACTTGAAATGACTCTAACTGTCTTCTTCTGTCTTAGAACCTTGAGTGTATTAATAATCAAATGCTTATTCTTCATATGCTATATCATTTAAACATCATTGACATTAATACTCAAACATGTGGCAATATTAGCTTTTAAGTTTTACAAAAATATCATATTGCTAGTTATAGTCATGATAAATAAGATTAGCATCATAAAAGAGTATAATCCAAAATAGAAATTTGAAACCATTCTTCTGGAATTTTGACCAATGCTTAAAATGTTATATTTTTGTAGTGAAAAAATTTAAATAGTAGAGAGAAGTTTATATTATGAGCACATGCTTTCTTTTTAGTAAAATGTGTGCATTTGACTTTAATCTTCATCATTGTATTATCACTAAAGAGTATGGTATTTATCACTTTGATATCTAATTCAATAAATTTTTCTTTCTTACCTGTCATGTGATTACTAGTTTAATTATCAAGTGATATTATGATCTTTTTATCTTTTAACTAATCCTTTACTATAAGTACTAAAGTTTCACCCATTTAGTCTCAATTAGCTTCTTCTAATTTTGTATTATCTTCATTAAAAAAACATTCTTAACAATAATAACTATGCTTTCCATATGAATACTATTCAATTTGTGATTTCCCCTTCCTCCTTTTGTTATTTTGCCAAAATCATTAATGGATATTAGCTTGCACTGATACTTATTTTCAACCATTCTTATGATCCCTTACAATGAATTGGATGTCTAATGATTAGGGAAAATACTAAATGCAAGAAACTATTTCTACAAGGATTAATTATAGATATGAATAAAATTGATGTTATTCAGGATGAATTAGATGCATTGCCAAGATTTATCACTTTCCTACATGTTATAGAAAATGATATGGGCTTAATATAAGAAGAGCAAGGCTTAGAGAATGTCTAAGAAATTGTTCTACTTGTTTTGACTTAAATAGAGCCTAATTCACATAATTGAAGTGTATTTAAGGGCTTTAGTTCATTTTGTGTTATTGGTCAGCATGTTTTATTGTTATTGGGTATAAGCCCAAACCATGTTAATATTGTTTTATGTTTGTTTTCTAGTTCCTATTTGGGTCAAGACTTGTTGTGGGGTTAACTCTAATATAATTAGGATTACTTAAATTCTAATTTGATTAGGATTCCTTATGACATTAAGGATATGAACTAAAATAGGATTCTTTTAGTCCTAGTTAAAGTAGTATTAGTAGTTAATGTTTTGAATCCTTGCCACACTTGATAAGGAATTATCCTTTAGGACTCTATTTTTCTATTTTTTTTAAGATTCTAGTCATTAAGTATTTAATGCTTATAAAAGGTTATATTATTGAAGTAATTCGTAAATCATCAATATAGAAATTAAATTAAGAGTTTTCTTCACTTTTTGTGAGAATTCCCTCTTAGTTCTTTGACAAGAAGTTAATATGATCTTATCAATGTAACTTTTTGTGATTTAAATTCTTTTATCTTTGGTTCTAATCAATAGGTTTGGTTAAAATCTACTTTCCATACTAGAATTGAAGACGAACTTAGGGTTTTTAAATTTCTTATTATTCAAGTTTTAGGTTATTTTCATACTAAAGTTCACATTATTTGGTAAGACCTTTGGCTCTTGAAATCAAATGCTACTTTTCCTTTTATTGTTTATTTATTTTCTTATCATTTGTGATTTTTTCGTTCAAAGTAAAAGAGGGAATATATCTCTAACATTTTAGAAGAAATGTGAATGATTTGAGTCAATTAGATTTAAGAATGATTTGATATGCTAAATGAGTTAGGATATTCTTACCAATGTAAATCAAACCCTAAATCTACATACACAAAATATTCAAAATCTCAAAACTATATGATATTCAGAAGGTAGTCATTCACAACAGAAAAATATACATGAACCCATTAGAGAATGTTAAAGATAATAATTAAGCATTTCATCGAACATCTTGAGTGCAAAAAATTTTCAACCCTATCTAAACACAAATTAAATAAAGCTTCTCATTATTTACATGCAAAACACTAACACAAGAACAATTAAACCCAAATAAACAAACAAATACAATTAAATCAGTCCAAACAAACATGAAAAAAATTTCAACCCACGGCTTACCTTCGGAAGTGCCAGAGGAGATGACGACAGACGGTCAACGCCAGACAAGATGAGATGGAACGCTGGCCGGAGACGCTGTGGATGGTCAGAGCACGGACGGCAACGGAGGAGGAAGCTGGAGGAGAGGAGAGAACCGAGTTGTCGGAGGCCGAAGGAAGGGGAGGCGCGCACGAGGAGAGGAGAGGGGAGGGATGAGCTCGATTTTAATTTAACCAAAAAGACTTCGTTTTGGTTAAATTAAAACCGCAGTTGAATATAATTAAGCGACGACGTTTTTCACCAATACTGATGGAATAGTTTCGTCGCCAAACCTTTCCTTCTGCAAAACAACTTTTTCGACTGACTATGAAATTTCGTCCCAATTTACCGATGGAAATACATGCATCGGTATAGATCTGTCGCTAATATATGCCGTGAAAATTTCCCTCCAAATATGGCAACAGAAATCTTTTCCGTCGCAATATTCGTGTAAAATTGCGACGGTATAGAGATTTCCGTCGTCAGTTCCATGCGATTACAATTCCGTCAGTAATTTTCTGTCACTATTAGCCAATTTTCTTGTAGTGATAAAAGAACCGGTGTGCAAAAAGTTATGATTTGTATGCGAATGGTGGGAAGAATACAATGTGTGTGGTAAAGGGAGGGTGTTCGGGAGTGTTACGAGTGTGATAAAGGAGCGAAGAAAGTTAAGCTCGTTTTTTGTTGTTAATTTTTTAATATAAAATTTTATTGTAACTTTTTAAATTTTGAGCTATAATTACAAATTTGTTTAAGGTTTAAGAATTTCTTTCGTCATTAACCCAAGTTTTATTATGTACACTTTGGAATTTGATTAAAAATGCATATTCAATTTCACCAATATGAGATCTTAGGAAGTTTCATTGTTATTATTAATTTAATTTTGTCATTGATTTGCATTACTTTAGTTTTAAATCACTTGTTTAATTTTATTTATTATGTTTTCATAATTTAGGATTCTTTTGAGTTTCATATTCTGTTTCTTTATAAAAACTACACTTGATTTGTTGGTTGTCTTAGCTGATCGTTTATTATATTTTTTGACGTGTTTTAATCTTTTAAATTGCACAATTTAGCTTCAATTATTTTCGGGCCCCTAAAAGGAAAAATTAGGCCCATTTTTACTATCTAGGCTCATTCGATAATCACTAATATCTTATATTTGAACCAAGTCGGTACAGTAAGAAAAGGAGTACAGAAGACTACCAATTCAAGGAGAAAGGTGCATAAAGATTTCATTTCAGGGTCGGCTCATCTCGGAAGTCCGTGCCGGATCAATATTTTCTCTTTTTCTAATTTTTTAAAAATTGATTTGTACCTTTTGGTGGTAGGTATTCGAGATACTGCGTCAATCATGAGAAGTGTAACTCTAACATGTATTTCGGAAAGAAAATCAGAGTACAGATTGCTTGGCCTCACTTGCAGCCATAGTTAGGCTGAGCCTCCGCTATCTCCGAGAGTTTTCGACGTCAGTCTGAGCCTACATGTGTTGTGATTAATACAAATTTTTGTACCGCAGATATTGCAATAATTAGATCGTTTGTGTAATTTCGTTTACTTTCCCTTTTATTAAAAAAAGGATTTCATTTCAATCCCTATTTTATATGAATAAATTATAATTTTTTCTTATCTAATTTTGTTTTTAGAAATCACATGAAATATTTATAAAAAAGCCATTTGAACTTTGGATACTTTAATTTTAAAATTTTATAAAATACTTAGTTATTAGATAAAATGTTTACAAAATTCTAAAATTTAGTTATAGATAATTACATTGATTATAAAAATTTAAACATATTTTAATAAATAAATATTAGTTTACTAATACTTATCTTATATAATTAATAATAAAATGTATATATTTATAATTTTGTTAATAATATATTATTATTATTACTATCACTATATTCATATTAAAAATTAAATATGTTTTATTTTTATTTAAACAAAAATTAAAAACGAAAATTAAAGTTTGTCCAAAAGGTGGAATCAGCCACCCCAATTACCCCGCATAGTTAAATATGTTTTATTAAACTATATCATAAAAGATGCAAGTTGTGAAAGAAAGGTCCAAAAGCTTCTATGTTAAAAGATATTTCTTTTACTGATTTGGAATTTAACATTTGAACTGCCGTTAGAGAATAATGACTATTTGCTGTTAGTTTGGACTACAAAGATCTCTCGAACAGTTGCCTAAATGGGGTTCGGGTCCTTTCAAATATTGACAGAGGGGTGAGCGAGAGCGAGAGAGAGAGAGAGAAAATATGATAAAAGCGGTTATGATTATAAACACACAAGGCAAGCATCGGCTCGCCAAATTCTACGATTTTCTGGTAAAATCATGTCTCTGCAACGAATCATGCCCTCCTGATTCGAGCTTCGTTTCCCGTTTGATCCTAACAGTCTTGTTTAAACTTTTGAATTCAGACAGCGGAGAAACAGCAGGAGCTCATATCCAGCGTTTATGGAGGTAAGCTCACTCACTACCCATGTTTTTGCACGACTTACCTCGGTTCTTGTTAGTAGGCCATTTTCGATTCTGATTTTTAAGTTTCTGTAAAGCGCTGTGTAGTCGAGTGGAGAATGTAAGCAATTTCATGGATGCGGATCCAATCTTTGGTCCGGTTTGTACTCTACACGGTCTTTCACCTAATTCTCTGGTTTTTCTTTTGTAGAGTTAAAGAGTGAAGAGAACATCGTGAGTTTTCTGAGATCTGTTTTTTCTTTTTTGTTATTGTTTCTTTCTTTGTTTGGCAGGATAGTCGTCTCGCCTATAAACACTACGCCACTCTGTATTTCGTGTTTGTGTTTGACAGTTCTGAAAATGAGCTCGCAATGCTTGATCTCATACAAGGTTAGTTACTGAGCATGGAATCTTAGAACTAAAAGATACCAGTGACATTTTTGGGACTTAGTTATGAGCAACTGGTTGGTTAAGTACCGTTCATAATCAAAATGGCTTCTGATTTCCAAGATTATGTGTTGTCTTTGTTAACTGAATAATTTTGGACTGCTAATTTCGCTGCACTTTTGTTCAGTAGCAGAATCAAAATATTCAGACTCATACTTGCTGATAAGCTCATAAATCGAAACAAATGCAAATCCGACAACTATATGGGGTACCTAGTTTGTGAAGTCTTTAATCAGCTCTTAAGTTAAGACTCTTATGCTGGTGGTACCAATGATACTTTGTTATTAAGTACTATGTTAATCCTTAATGAATAGTTGAAGTGTCTGGCAATCTTCAATACTTGGAAGTCTAGGAATTATTATTCTGAGTTACAATTTTAGGCATTTCTCTTGACCTCTTTTGGTGTTTCGATCAAGCACAGGAAACTATGTTGAGTTGCTGAAAAGCTTAACAATACATCTGGAAGCACAAAAATACTTAAAAGATTAACTGGATAAATATTATTGTTGACTCTCTGATAGTTTCTGTACATTAAGATTTTTTTTACCAGTTCACTACTTTTAAGTGGGTCATCGATGAAGAATGAAAGAAGTTAAAATATTGAAGTTATATGCTACAATATGGGAATGGAATTATGCTCAAGTCATTTAATCCTGTTCAAACTACATATAGCTACAAATTTTGATTTATTGCCCCAGCTCGTAATGTTTATAGCTCTTTGAAGCTTGGATTAATATGGAATTTTTCTGTCTTGCTTTCTTTTGGCATCAGTCTTTGTAGAAACGCTGGACAAGTGCTTCAGAAACGTCTGTGAGCTTGACATTGTGTTCAATCATAATAAGGTTTATATCTCTATCAATGTGCATGAGAATGTAGATATTCATAATCTGGATGAGATCATGCTGACTAAGCCAACCATGACTTGCACTCTTCTTTTAGTTGGCTCTACATCATATCAGGCTGATGACTAGTTTTTACATTTATTGATTTCCAATAAATAACACGATTATAATGAATGATAGACAATGCAATTACTCAATTCAAGTAACCTTTATTTACTTCGTTTGCAGCTACATACTATTCTAGATGATATAATTTTTGGAGGTCAAGTGTTGGAAACAAGTTCTGCCGAAGTCATGAGGGCCGTAGAAGAAATATCGAAGTGCTTATTCCCACTCGCCTTTGACGTTTTATGTGATTTTTGTTTTTCTGTCTGTTGCTCTATGATGAACTACTAACAAGCAACTTATGCATGTAATTCAGGTTAGAAGCTGGCGCAAATTCTATGAAATTGGTGTCTAAAACTGTTCCTGGTTGGCGAGGTCGATAGCAAGTGAAAACAGAAAATTGTTAAAATGATCATCTACGGCACTCCAATTTTTAAGTTCATCAGATAAGTAGAGTTTATAATTATCTGATCAATCAATACTTTGCCTGAGCTTCCTTTCAATTAGAAAAATCTAAATTTTCTGATCCTTGAGTAACATATAAAAGTTGTAGGAATGGTAGTTATTGTCATTTTTTTGATGGACAGTTGATTATATTGTTAACTGCCTTTGGACCTAACTGTTCAAGGTTGGTTGGTTTGAAGTATTCTGAAAAGTTCATTGGTTTATGTCAATTTGGGTTGTATTCCTTTTGTTTGCAATGCCTCACTGTAAGTGCTACTGAACACGGGATGACACTTAGCTAGCCGAGGGTTTTCACCGTCGATTTTTGTAATGGGGGCAATGGTTATAACGTTAAGGTAAGTTTGGTATCACATTATCTTTTCATTTTGGTTTTAATTTCATGATTTTAGTTTTCCATTTAATTTTTAGGAAACAAGCTTTCTGGTACTTAAACAGCACCACGCACTGAACTTTTATTAATAATATTAATAATTATATTGCTTACGGATTTCATTCACATGACGTAAAGAATAGGATTTCGCTGATGATACGGTTATTTGATAGTGTTATTTAGATTTGGTTTTACTAATGATGAAGCTCATTTAGATTTTTGCAAATTTGAATTGTTGTAACTTTTGTATAGGTTGGTTTAATATTAAAGTTGGTATTTTATAGCTATATGTATTAATGATTTGTGTAACGGACAGGTTTTCAAAAATTATAAAAACTGATGTAAACGACAAGTGGAATTAAAATGTAACCAAATCGGTAATTTGATTTATAACCAAAAAGAAAACCGAAAAACAGAAACGAAAGTGAGAGCCTTATTATGGGCTGAGCTTTGGAAGATGTTGGGCTCCATCAAGCCTGAAATTGCAGCCAACTTTGTAAGCTGTTATGAGCTCGAGCTGGTGTAGGCCTAACGCCAGACGTAAGATGTGATTGCCCGAACCGATGATTAGGTGTAGTGCTAACAAAGAGGACGCAAGTGAGCTAAGAATTGCAATCCAAGAGCAATGCACAACCGAGCCAAGATGTAGGCGGGGAACAAGCGGAGAATGTTTGGGGGTTGATTTAAGTTAATGGTTTCTTAACATCTTGAAGAACTACACGTGCCGCGTTGCGTCCCGGTGCGCCCATCACTGCACCTCCTGGATGGGTTCCACTTCCGCACAGGTACAGTCCTGGGACAGGAGTCCTATAACTTGACCTGTGTTCACAAAAGCCAAAAAGGAAAAAGAAAAAAAAGACTTGAAACATTTATTAGGGAAATTGGTCGCCACTAATAGAACTGTGTATCCATTGTTGTTAAAGATTACCATCCTTTCAAAGGTCGCATTAGGAAAAGAGAATCTAAACCCATGGCACCGTGAAATATGTTCCCTCCTGCGTAATCATTCAAATAACCGTAGCTCAACAATTTATTAACGGAACAAATTCAAATTTAAAATCACCCACAGACCTTTCAAATTAAAGTGTACAGTAATTATCTATTGGAAAAATACTTGACAGGACATTCTTTTAAATGATAATTTTAGTTATAATAGAAACCCTTCACATAAAAGGCAGGCTTAAGAGCTTAAAATGATATATCCTAAATTATAATATTAACTATATTTCCAGCTTTCATTTTACAAAATGTATGTTTAGGCATTCTAATTAGTAATATAACTCTTTAGCACAGAAAATTCAATACTTGAAATTTTAACCTGAAAATTTGTAAAAGTATGCATAATGATCTAATGCATCATCAGGAAATGTTTTTAAAAATATCTGACAAACAATTATCTCCTACAATTTTGTAAAGGCTGAAAATTTGGAAAATTATAAAAATTAAGATTTTAATATAATTGATGCATACTAAAATCTTAGGCCATTTTACCAAATTTACTGGAATTTGTTATTTACATGTTTTGAGGGGATGATTTTGAGCACTTAATATAGTGAGAGCCAACCATACGTCCTCTGCAAGTTTTGTAGTCTTGTAACTTATTTACAAACTCTCTGTTGGAGCAGCTAAATTGAGTCATTTTAATGTTGTTTATGTTGTATAAGCTTAGCTTGAGTAAATAAAATTCCCTTTATTTTCCCCAAAAAAAAAGTCAGCTTTGAAAATGAGGTCAGCAGTTTTAGGTGGAGAGGTATAGGCCTGTTTAACCTGATTCCAAATACAGCAGATCAAATGCATATTTGGCGGGCTAAATTCTGAGGCAATCATTTTCCAGCCAGTTGGAAATTTTGTAGATATATCCCTAAATTCCGAAAGTACCTGTTAGGCCAATTTCCCTCTCAAGATCAGGTGGAGTCAACATGTCGTAACCAATGACTGTTGAGCTGAAGCCACGAGCGTATTCATCAATCAGGGAGAAGCATCTTTGTGCAAACGAATCCTAAGTAACATTGGATTTAAAGAAGTTCAAAAGATGTGGCAAAATTACAAAGACTAGATGCCTGTCTAGTTCCGACAGACATATGGAATGGCAAGGGCTCGTATTCTTAACTAAAAGCCTGGCAGTATTGCCATATGCGCAAGATAATAAGATAAAAGAGTTGGAAAGTGCAGGAAAAAGAATTTCCCTGAGTAATTAAAAGGCGAAGTAGAAATAAAAAGTTCTTCGATTCAACTTACCTTGTAAACAGGATCATCCCAGCTTCCATCCGATGGCTTGTATGGTGTGTATTGAACAAATAAGTTGATGACATGCTTACCTACCAACACAGATTTGAGTAACGTAAATAAGGAAACAACAATAGATTTTAGCATCGCTTTTGGTTGGGAATATTGCAAGATAATTCCAGAGGCAAGTCTCAGAACGCATATAATGGTTCAGTTTTTATTCAGCCCAAGAAGGAAGTACAATGCAATAAACTGAAGATATAAAATATAGAATGTCATAACATAAAGAAAAAACTTGAAACGTACCATATGGAGAAATAGTCTTGTCAAGTACAGAAGGAATTGTCATTTCAATAATTGGTCTTCTTGATGACCACCCGTTTACTGAATCTTGACAGGCCAAGTCAATCTCCTCCATACTTCAAAAGATAGGGAATATTTTTAGGCCATACAGAATTATAACTGTTAATTGAGGAGTTGTAAACAATCCATAGCCACAAGCATCCACAACTAGAACTATAGTAAACTTGGAAATGCTACCGTCCACCGGTAGCAGCCAGCAGTTGTATGGCACAACCTAATTCTTATTCTAATTTCAAAGTTATCTTTGCTTAACTTCTATTACATAAACAACTTAAAGCAGAGTAGACCAAAGAATTAGTAAAGCAGGCTAAGCTTTGAAAGCTTTACTTATAGTACGTTTTTAAGCCATACAAGTTTTTTATACTCCCAAATGAAAGATTACATGAGAGCTTTTAGGCCACAGAAGTGCTGAGTTTCTGCATGCATCAGAAAAGTCCATATATAAATCAAAAACATACCTCTCGGATCCAATGTGAATGGTACCCATATGCTGAGGACCTGCATCAGGATAATTCAACTTGCAGGATTGAAATTGAGGCAATTTATCAACAGCTAGGTTTATCTTTGTGGTTGCCTGTATCAGCGATCGAATTTCTAAGCTCTTCGTTGAGAAAGAAACTATAATAAGTAATAGCATCAAACTATTTTAGAGTCAAAGCAATGGATCTTACAGAGCTATAGTCACTCTGTTTCAACGCACGAACAAAATCATCAGGAAGAACATCAGTTGGCACTAAGTCCTGTCACAGGTAAAGTACAAGTACAAGCTAACTGCCTCAATAAAGGTTCCGCTTTGCTTTTTTTTTCTCTTTTTCTCTGGAAAGCATTTTTTTTTTGCTTCGCCAACCGGAAAAATTACAAACAAACAAAATCAACATTTTACCATGAAAGTTTTATAAGGAGTGGCATTTGACAGAACAATTGAAGAGACTACTCGTTTACCATCAGCCAATAATACCTACAGAATATTGACCATGCTCATCAAATCTAACTAGTTTTATAAACCCTGTTCATTGAGACAAACACAGAGAAAACCAACCCCATTCACTTTGCCAGAGTCATTGATCGTCACATGTGAAACCTAATTAAAGAAAAAAAAATAGAAAAGTAAGTGCTAGATAAGTCATCCCGTTACAAATTCAAACACCAAAAGTTGAATAACAGAAAATTTTAAGTAAGACTGAAGCTATATATAACACTGCCCACAAATCAAAGACAACTTAGACCATAGTATCTTTTTGTAACCTTTCAGTCCTTGATTGGCAAAGAACAAAATGTCAAAAGCACTAATGAGGCATGGAAAAACATATTGTGCGTTTCAGCATATAGTGTGCTAGCTACTCAACTGGTCTACCTCTGCATTTGTGAAAATTTGTGCTCCAGCTTCCCTAGCAGCATTACCAATAGCCAAAGATACTGAGCCCATTCCACCCTCAACATACCTACAGATAACATAAATCTCATGTGTCCAGTATACTTGAGAGAGAGCTCATACACATCCAACCATATCTGAGATGATTATTTTGAGGAGGAGAATTTGGAGGTTGGTAAGAAACAATGACCAAATAATAGCATTAATTAGGAAATTAGTTGAAGATAAACGTGTTTGTTAGTTTAAAACAAGAAATTTTCATGTATGAGCATTAGCTTGAAATCTATTAAATTTCACGAGTAGACAGAAGGACAGAAGTAAACAGACATCCTCAACCGTGTCATGGATCTTGTTTAAAACTAACATCTTATTGACTTGATGCTACTTAACACTTCATTCTGAAATTGATCTTTAGCAAAATTATATAGCATCATTTAGTTAGATTTTCATTCCCGGATATTTCTTCAACTTCCTGGAAGTCCCAGAAAAGAAAAACATTGCATGACTATTTACAGATCAGGAATGGGGAGAGAAGGATTAGAGGCAATTTACAGATGCTGTAACTTTGATGCACAATTTATATACATCATGCCAGAGTGCAGATACGTACGACCAAATTCCACGATCCCCATCAGTTTCTCCCATCACATGATGGAGCAGAACATATCCACTTCCTGGCGTATGCACGCTACCCTGCAAAATAGTGGTTGAAGAAAGCAAATGATCAGTAACTGCTTCTGCATGTTTCAAAATGTAGAGTCCATTTATTGGAACAAACAAAGGAAAGATCATTTCTTCACCTCGTAAAAAAAGGAAACAACATATGAATAACTTGTAGTACGTGTTTGCTTTACATATTAAAAGGAGATACATCTACAACCAACAATCTCCTATATTAGCTACAGAATCTTACCGTAGTACCTATTACAGCATCCGTTCCAAGTGTCGCCTTTAGAACATCACTCTGTGCATTCATGCGTAGAAAAAAAAAACTAATACGCACAATATAATGGAATTTAATTGAAGTATTCAAACACTAGCATAGTAAAGAGGCATAAGTATAAGCAACAAGTTCAATTAAGCACCTCTTCTCAACTTCTTGAACTGTCAGATTTGTGGATTAATCATGGACTGGGAAGTACAAGATTATAATGTCACCAAAAGTTACAAGTAATCAAGACAATCAGGATAAGAACCTGCTGATCTCACCTAAAGGTATAAAAGCCACTAACAAAATACAAAAAGAAGTGAACAGATGGTCTTTATACAGAAACATTGACCGAAAACAAGATTTGAAGTTATTGGTTCATACTGTCCTGACGATCCGTGTTTCCTCCAGCAATTGGTAAATTAAGTATATGAACAAGAAGAAATTCCCTTAACAACAATATCATGGAAATATTGAGAGTTAAATAACAACCTCAAACCAGCTATTTAGGACCTTTGAAGCTGGTGAAAGTAACAGGTCCAAAAAGTCCCTGAAACTCGAATGAAAAGTCTCAATGATAAGTCTGACTGAAAAACTGAAATTTCTTAAAGCTAAGAAATCTACAAAGACACTTGTATGTTACACTCAGGTAAGTTAAAAAATGGCTCTTACACAATATCTCTCTGACCTAAGGACACAGCTCGCTGCAAAAAACTTGTCCAGAAAACTGATTTCTGTATTTTGTCCTTGAATTGAGCATGAAATGATGAAACACCTGGCAGAGATTCCGGTGGAGGTGAATCCAAAAGCGGTTCCATGAATTCACAGAACTTTTCAAGCTGTTTCTCATATCTGCAAATACGATTTAAACATAAATTGTTCATAGCTCCTTATACTACCACTAGAATCACAAGGAAAGATCAAAACCATCAATTATCTGGATACCAAAAAAAGATCAACTCTACCAATGAAACTATAACAATTGCGGAGAATGATAAATCAAGAAATATTCACTAGATTATCGTCCACAATTTCAACGATAATATCACAAATTTTAGCAATTTCTCACCATATTTTCAGCATATATACTCTGCCTAAAATATTTACTTTCCTTTCTTAAACCTTAGCCATTGTATAAATAGCAATGTATTACTCTACTGTAAAACACCACAGAAATATATCGACACAAATTTATTTATCCACTGTTCTCTTGCTAGTTTCTTTATCATATCCAGAGTTAGAAATATATCGATACAAATTTATTTATCCACTGTTCTCTTGCTAGTTTCTTTATGATATCCAAAGTTTACTTATTCGAAAGCAGTTTCTCTACTAATTAAAAGTAAGGCTGTGTACTACTGTACCTTTCTAGACCCCGTGTATTAGCAAGATTTTTACTAGATTATCGTTGTTGTTGTAGAGCTTACTTATAATTCTTTTTCCCACCCTGGCACCTATTCACAACACCAACAACCACTATCTACCATCGCCTTACCATTATTCCACACAGCATATAACCATGGCCACGAATCAAACACCAACAGCGACAAATCAAATGCTAGCAACCTCCACACTACCACTAACTAATATTAACAACTTCATAAGTACCACTCTAAATGCAACAAATTATTTGATTCGGAGAAATCAATTGCAATCTATTTTTTTTACATGCGAATTGATGGTACCATTCCACCACAATATAACCCGAGCACTTTTACCTCTGCTAAGCCTATAACCGAATATTTGCATTGGCAAAAAACTGATCGCTTAGTCTACTATTGTTTAACTAGCACACTCTCTCCTGCAGTTGCCTCCCTTACCCTCAGCTGCACCACATCATGGGCTCTTTGGACCACAATTGAATAACACTTTCTCCAACAGACCACAGCCTGTTGCTCACTCCTATGTTGTCATCTCCACATCACTAAGAATGGCGGCTCCTCCATTGTTGAATACATTGACATATCTCTTCCATAGCTGAAGACCTTGTGGCATTTGGAGATTTGATTTCCAATGGAGTGGTTTTATGCCCTTTAAATGGTCTTCTAGCAGACTATGAGGCATTTGTCACAACTGTTGAAAACTACGAGACACCACCCTCATTTTCAGAGTTAGGAGCAAAATTTCTTCTTCATGAGTAGCATCTAACCTTCTACCATCCCGCTGACACCACTACTCCTAATGTCAGCTTCGTTGCTACTCAGAGTTAATTTAGGTAGTCAACTCTCGAAATGCTCACCCTTGCACTGACAATACAAATATTCATACAACTTTTTTTGCTCCAAGTCTCCATATTGACCCCGTCACCTCCTAATTCTCTATAAATGACACAATTAAATGACTTCAAGACACAGGCACCACTGCACACATGACTCCTGATTTGCGAATCTTGAAAAATGTGGAACCATATGTTCTCTATAAATGACACAATTAAATGACTTCAAGACACAAGCACCGCTGCACACATGACTCCTGATCAGCGAATCTTGAAAAATGTGGAACCATATGATGGACTAAATCAAGTGCTCGTCAGTAATGGTAATGCTCTCCCCATACCCTTTACCGGCACATTAACACTCACTAAACATCTTAAACCCCTTTATCTTTATGAAATTTTAATTGTCCCACAATTCACCACAAATCTTTTTACCTATTGCAAAATTTGTCATTGATAACTCATACTTAATTGAATTTAACCCTTTTAATTACATTGTGAAAGGCCTCGAAACCAAGATACCGCTTCTCACGGGTAAAATTCACGATAAATTGTACCTAATGCTCATTCCTCAAAACTTTTCACAATCCAATTGCCTTGACTGCTCGTCAAGCCTCTACTGATATTTGGCATCAACAATTAGGTTATCCATGTAATAAAACTTTATCTCGTACTTTGTCTCTTAATTCTAACGTAATAAAACCTAGTACTTCATGTCTTAAAAGTAAAAGCACAAAGTGCCTTTGCAACTTATTCACTATGATGTTTGGGGTCCATCCCCAACTCTTTCTACCTTCAATTATCGATACTTCATAATGTTTATTGATGACTTTAGTTGTTTCACTTGGATCTACTTCTTAACTCATAAGTCTCAAGCTCTTAATCAATTTCAACACTTCAAAACATCCACTGAAAACTTATTTCCACCACAATCAAAGTGTTTCACTGTGATGGAGCCAATGAACTCATCCAAGGATCCTTTGCCGAATTCCTTAACGACCATGGGATATCTTATCGCATCTCTTGTCCTCACACCCTTGAACAAAATAGCTTTGCTGAGCGAAAAATTTTTCATCTCACCAAAATTAAAAATTTGTCATCGCACCAAAATTGGTCTTACTCTTCTTGTCCATGCGTCTCTTCCAAAATCCTTCTAGTTTTATGCCTTCTCCACATCAGTTTACCTTATGAAACCCTATATCTCACAAAACAAAACCTCGCTCATCTTCGAGTCTTTGGCAGTTCTTGTTTCCTATTTCTTGGCTCAACACGATCTAACAGATTCACATCTAAATCCAATCCGTGTGTTTTTATTGGCTATTCACCACACTTTAAATGATATAAGTGTCTCGACCCTCAAACAAACAAAATTTACATCTCTCATCATGTTCAATTCATTGAAACACTTTTTTCTTACTCTCAGCTCATCACTCCAAAAATCTCCCATTCTCCACCCTCTCAAATACAACTGCTCTTGCCTATTAACCCACCAAATCCTACTCCACAAGACATTCCACCCACATCTGCAACGTCTCCTCCATACAATACTCCTTCTCGACTCCATATCAATTTTCACCTCCGCCACCTCAACCGCCCAAGTCACCTCATCTCAACCGCACTATATAGTAACTCGAACACGAGAAACCACCCGTATTCCGTGAATTCTACCTCAATTTGTCACCTCAGCACCACAACGTCTTCTTCAAACGATCCTGATCCGACATCTTACACGCAAGCAAAGAAGTTTTGTTATTGGCATTAAGTGATGCTTTATGAGTTTAAAACTCTCTATCATAACAACACCTGTAACATTTTCGGTTGCGATGGGTTTTTCAAACCAACCGTAAACTTGATGACTCTCTAGACTCCTATAAAGCACGCTAGTTTCCAAAGGCTATCATCAATCACCTAGTAATAGTATTGACTATATCGACACTTGCAGCCTTGTTGTCAAACCTACAACCATTAGTATTATTCTAACCATTGCCCTCACCAAAACTTGGCCCATTTGTCAACTTGATGTCAACAATGCCTTTCTACGTGGTAATCTTCAAAAACCTGTTTATATGATTCAACCCCCTGGTTTTGTAGATCCTTATCATTCTCAGTATGTTTTGTTGTCTTCAAAAAGCTCCTTACGATCTAAAACAAGCTCCACGTGCTTGGTTTCATTGTTGAGTCAAAAACTTCTTTCCATAAATTTCACCCCTTTGAGATCTGACACCTCTCTTTGTCCATCAAACCCCACTGATATCACATTTCTTTTAGTTTACGTAGATGACATGATCTCAATAACGCTTTCTCTATTAAAGACCTTGGCCCTCTTCATCACTTCCTTGGAATTGAAGCCACAATAACACATGACAACCTCTTACTCACCCATGAGAGCTACCCTACCTCTATCTAAAAACCACAAACTTCTTTTTTTTGACCCAACTGAATATCGTAGCATCGTTTCCTTCAATACCTTTGTCTTACTTGTCTAGATATTCAATTTGTTGTGAACAAAGTATTTCAATTCCTTCATTGCCCTACAAACATGCACTAGACTGCAACTAAATGAATTCTTAGGTATTTACAATCAACACCCTCCCATGGCCTCCAATTAACCAAAGCCCAAAACTTAAACCTTACTACTTACTCTGATGCTGAATGGACTAGTCTGGTTGCCCTGATCACCATCATTCAACCTCTAGTTATTGTACCTACTTAATTTAATTTCTTGGAGTGCTAAAAAACAACCAATTGTGGCTCGTTCTACTACAAAAGTAGAGTATAGGAGCATTGCTCATGCATCTGTTGAACTGCGTTGGATCACATTGCTTCTCGGTGAAATTGTCTGCAAAACCTTCAACCAATCCTGTGATGTGATAATCTGCAACAAAGAAATAGACAGCATACACTATGACAAAGGCTCTTGCTTCCTCAACATTTCATCAACCTCGAAACAAGCTCACAATTGCTTCTCGTGGGAGCTTGAGCGGGATGGTAAATCAATAAATATTCACTAGAATATCCTCCAAAATTTCAGCGATACTATCATAGATTTTTACCAATCTCTCACCTTATTTTCAGCATGTAAATTCTGTCTAGACTATTTACTTTGGTTTCTTAGACCTTAGTTCAGTGTATAACTGTACTACTATGTTGTAAAGCACTACAGAACATATCAATACAAATTCATTTATCCACTATTCTCATGCTAGTTTCTTTACAGAAGACGCAAGTGAAATTGAAATCTAAGTGATGGATAGAGATTAGAGGTAGAGTGATAAGGAAGTAGCACCTCGGATAAGTATCCGCGTCGCGAACAGAGAATTTTGAAATCTCGGAACGATTCAGATCCCTATTAGGTCCTAACAGAAGATAGCGTCCATCGATACAAGGCGTGAAAGACGAAGGACTTCTCTTCAACAACTTTAGTCCATGTCTCGCTAACTCTAGCTCTCTTTTTGCAATCACAAATAAAAATAAAACAGATAAACATAAGAATATCACTTCGAGTTCATGTTTGCATAAACATATTGTAACTGAATTACTGAGAAGATGGAAATGCCGAAATTACTTGATAATGGAGGGGCGGAGGAGACTTTGGAGATAACTGCAGCGAGAGAACTTAAAGCCCGGAATTAGCTCCTCCGTAACGGCTGCGCCACCGATAACGTGACGTCGTTCTAGTACAGCGACGGAGAGGCCGCCTCGGGCGAGGTAGGAGGCGGCGGTCAAGCCGTTGTGGCCACCGCCGATCACCAAGACGTCAAATCTCTTATCCGGCAATGCGCTTGCGGCGGTGCAAAGGCTCCGGCGCCACATTTACTCTCTCTTAGGTCCCTCCGTCGTTCGTTTGGAATTTTTGTTGGTTGGGTTTGGCCTGGTGCTTTCCACGCAGTGTGGCCACTAAGAACCAAAAGTAGCCCGTGATTTAAAATTCATGAAAGGACGACACCGCTAACGTCTAACGATTAAAGCGTACTAGTACTACTCGCTCACATGCCGACATCAGTATTTTGCTTTTTTGCGCTTTGTACGGAATTATTTTATTTAGGGATCGTCAGTGCTAAATTTTAGAAATTCAGTATTTAAATTTAAAATTTTAAAATTAAATTTAAAATTTTAGTTCTGATATAGCTAACCAAAATTTTATTGTTCCTAACATAAAGCTTCTACCGGGAAAAATGGTGACAGCTAAATAAATCCAATAACTTGGTTACCCATTACCCAAATACACATTACCATATATGCATTACTTTACCCTATTCAAGTCTTCACCCTTGCAATGCACGGAAAATTGACCGGATTAGAACAAATTTATGGCAAATAAATTTGAGATAATTGAATACACAAATTTTACGTGAAAAACTTCTTAAATGAATTAGGGTAAAAAATACGGGAGAGTAGAAAAGTTTCACTATAAGAAATAATAGTATTTACAACCTCTATATATTTTATACAAGAAATATGAGAAACACTCTCTATTGACCCTCACTAAGTGATACTGAGATTTTGGATCTGAAGAATGAGATTTTCTAAGAAGGATGCTTTGTAAATAAATTGGGCCTCCTTCACGCGGTTTTGGACAACTAACAATTATCTGTCCAAGTCGCAATTGTTGACCACCGCTTATCTTTCCAACAATCTTCCACTTGAAGATTTAATTAAGTATCAATCATATCTTCACACCACTTTTTCTATCTTGCCATTTTCATATTGCTCACGTCCCTATCAGGTCACAAGAGGATCGACACTAAATAAACTTGCCAGTATTGATTATCTTTGTCATAAAATCTACTAAGTTATCTTTAGTATGAATTTTCTGCATATTTATAACTTCTTCTTCGACTTTTTCACGAACGAAATGATATTGTACTCATATGTATTTGCTCTTTGAAAGAAACGTTGGATTCCTTGTAAGATGCAAGATACTCTTACTGTCACAAAACAAAGAAAATTTTTTCTTGTTTGTACCCGAGTTCTTCCAAGAGCAATTTCAACCATACTGCTTTTTTACTGGCTTGTGTAGCTGCTACATATTCTATTTCTGTTGTTGACGTAACAACAATTGACAGCAGTTTTGAAGCCCAGCTTATAGTTTCGCCAGCAAGTTTAAACATATAACTTGTAGTAGATTTCCTTTTGTCAAGATCATTTGCATAATCTGAATCAACGCATCCATTAACAATAAAGTCTAATCCTCTATAACATTATGCAACATCTAAGATTCCCTTAATGTAGCTTAAGATCCTCTTTACATAATTCCAATGCTCTCTACCGGGATTCATCATGTATCAACTAACCACTCTTACTGCATGTGCAATGTCTGATCTTGTACAAATCACAACAAACATTAAGCTTTCCACTACTGATGCATACGTTACTCGAGACATCTTCATCCTCTATTGTTCGCTGTTAAGACTCATTTTAGAGGATAATTTGAAATTAATAGGAAGTAGGGTAGAAATTGGCTTACAATCTTATATGTTGAAACGTCCTAAGATTTTCTTCAAATAATTCTTTTAAGAAAGCCAAATCTTCTTATTATTTCTGTCTCGGTGAATTGTGCATCCCTAGAATCTTGTTTACTGGTCCCAAGTCCTTCATATCAAATTCCCTAGTCAATTTTGCCTCTAACATCTATTAGATAATCTTTGTTGGGGCCTACGAACAACATGTTATCTATATACAATAACAAGATAATGAAATCGCGTTCACCAAACCTTTTGAAATATACATAAGGGTTTACATTGAGCATGTTGTATCCAAGGCTCATGATAAAGGAATCAAATCTCTTGTACCAATATCGTGGCACCTGTTTTACACCATATAGAGATTTGTTTAATATGCAAACTAAGTTCTCTTTTCCTTTTTCTTCAAAACCTTCTAGTTGGAGCATACAAATTTCTTTTTCAAGATCTCCATAAAGAAAAGTTGTTTTTACATCTAACTGTTCAAGATGCAAATCAAATGTAGCACACATTGCCAAGACTACTCGGACTGTAGTGAGTTAAATCACAGGAGAAAACATTTTGTTGAAGTCAATTCCTTCTTTCTGAGCATATCTTTTCGCCACTAATCTTGCACAATATCTCCCCACTTGATCTTCACCATTTCGCTTAGTCTTGAAAACAACTTATTTCCAATAGGCTTTCTTCCATGTGGTAATGGCACGAGCTCCCAAGTCTTATTCTTATGAAGAGTTTTAATTTCTTCCTGCATTGCTGCCTTCCACAAAATGCATATGAGTTACCCATGCTTCTTGAAGAGTTGATGGCTCCTCGTCCTCTATCAAAAGATAGTATACAACATTACTCTCCATAATGTAATCAGAATGCCAATATGGTCGCCTTTTTATGCAATCTGACCAACAAATTTCTGGAACTTCATCCTCAACTGGTTCTTGTGCCTCATGCTCTGGTGTTGCTTAAAAGAATATTCTTGTTCAACTTCTCTTTCCACTTATACAATTGTAGTCTTCGAATTTTCTTTTGAAGTGCTATCATCTCCTTCATCCATTTATAGTTAATCTCCTACAAAGACAACATCCCTGCTACCTATGACCTTATAGGTAGCGGGATCCTATAAGCAATACCCTTTTACGCTGTTAGCATATCCCATGAATATGCATTTCATAGATTTTGGATCCAGCTTTGTAATTTCATAGGCATTGTACATCACATACACTGGACTTTGATGGGTTTCGAATCCACCAAAAATAAAATATACTCCTGACAAATCAATTAAATTGTAGCTAGAGTGAGTAGAGTCGTATCCACAGAGACTGGAGATTAATCAATCCTATTAACAACC
>JAOSBM010000204.1:21517196-21532331 GCA_027568955.1 Erythroxylum tenue | reverse complement strand
GGTTTGAGTCTTCATACCGACACCTGGATCCTGGGTTTCGGGAAGGTCCCGGTAACAAAATTTTTATTTTTCCGCTGCTGGTACATGTGATGTACCTCCCGGGATTTTCCTACATTAGTGTCATTATTTTTATGCATATTTTTAATTATTCTTTACCTTGCTCTATATATATTGTATTGTGTATTTTACTACATATTTCTATATTTTTATTTATATGTATTTATCTGTAGTATTAGTGTTATTATTTTAATGTATATTTTTAATTTAAATATATATATATATTCTATTATGTATATGCACTTATACATATATGTATATTAAAATAAAATACTAGAATAGAATACTAATTTTATATACTTGATAGGAGTAAAGTTACGTACTACTGAACCTCTCTAAACTCTCTACTCAGCAAAACTCTCACTGGATGTTGTTGTTGTTTTTTAATATGAATTCTTAGCTTGCATCATATTTTATACAAGTGATGGTGTCAGTATGATATATATGTATGTGTTTTTGTCACATCATAGAAAGCTAAAGTTGAAATGGTATTGCCAAATTGCTCTCTTTGTTCTTGTTATTGCACATATTAATATTTTCCTTGATATTGTGGCTTAGATATAAATTAGTGTTAGACATGCATTGTACTCTATATACATGTCTATTATAGAAGATAGAAATTCAAAATGTTATTACACGCCTTCTACCATTGATGTTGAGAGATTTCTGACAAATCTGAGAGGGCACTTCTAAACTTTTAGCAAATGCAAGAGATGGTGTATGCAGAATTATTCTAAGCCTAGGGACCCAATCTCCTTATATTCCTTGTTGTCTTCCATCAAAATAACAGAAGGACATGACGGTTCAAGTGGAAGGATATGAGGGTTCAAAATGAACATACACGACCATCATAAAGGAAACTAACGGATAACAGTCTTCCACTTGGGTCATAGATGTAATCTAAAAGTCATAAAATCTCCACTTAATTAAAGAAACCAAATGCACGAATCATGGCGATAAGTCCTCTAAATGCGAGTATCATCTTCCATGTATCACGATGCATCTTATTTCTTATGCCACTTTTACTAAATGAATAAACCTTTATGTTTATTCTAGGTCCATAATAGTTGTAAGTCTAAAAAGATGTCTACACAAGAATGAGAAAAATAACTAATTAATAAGAGTTTCATGAAAGTACATACATAAATCACATAATGGAACCAAGTCCCATTCTAGCAACATGATCCTTAAAACTCTTTGATGGCATGCCTTTTGTTAAAGGATCGACAATCATTAATTCAGTGTGAATGTGTTGATGATCACTTTATTCTCTTCGGCACGTTCTCTAATAGCCAAATACTTAATGTCGATGTGTTTACTTCGACTACCACTCTTGTTGTTTTTGGCCAAGAAAACTGCAGCTGAATCGTCACAGTACATTCTTCATGGCTTAGAAATAGAATCCACAATTCTAAGCCCATATATAAAACTCTTCAACCATACACCATGTGATGTAGCCTCAAAATAAGAAACAAACTCAGCCTCCATGGTAGAAGAAGCAGTCAAAGTCTGCTTTGAACTCCTCTAGGATATGGCTCCAGCCAAACATAAAAACATATCCAAATGTTGACTGTCATGAATCAACACAACTAGCAAAGTCTGAATCTGAGTAGCCAACTATTTCGAGATTATCAGTTCGTCTATAAATAAGCATGTAATCTTTGGTCCCTTGAAGGTATCTCATCACCTTTTTAGCAGCTCTCTAGTAATCTATACCTAGGTTACTCTGATATCTTCCTAGTATTTCAACAACAAATGCAATGTCAGGTCTTGTACAAACCTGATCATACATTAGGCTCCCTACTATAGAAGCATATGTAATATTTTTCATTTGTTCCCTTTCAATCTCATTTTTCAAGCACTGGTTCAAATTGAACCTATCACCCTTCACAATGGGTGATATACTCGATGAACAATCTTTCATCCAAAATCTTTCTAAGACTTTACTGATATAAGTTTCTTGGGATAGACCTAAAATGTATTGAGATCTGTCCCTATGGATCTTAATGCCAATGACATAAGATGCCTCTCCTATATCCTTCATATCAAAATTCTTAGAAAGGAACTGTTTCACCTCATATAGCAAACCTTTGTCATTTGTGGCAAATAAAATATCATCCACATATAGAACAAGAAAACACATTTTACTCCCACTAACTTTCAAATATATGCATTGATCCATGATATTTTCTTCAAAACCATATGAAGAGATTATATCATAGAATTTCAAATACCATTGACGGGAGGCTTATTTCAATCCAAATATGGATTTCTTAAGCTTACACACCAAATGCTCACCATCACCAGAGGAGAATCCTTCCGGTTGTTTCATATAAATTTCTTCCTCTAGGTCTCCATTTAGGAACGTTGTTTTCACATCCATTTGATGTAGTTCCCGATCAAAATGGGAAACCAATGCCATAATCACTCGTAAGGAATCCTTTTTAGATACAGGAGAACAGGTCTCTGTATAATCGATTCCTTCTTGTTGAGTCAATCCTTTGGCAACAAGTCTAGCTTTATATCTTTCAACGTTGCCTAATGAGTCCTTTTTTATCTTAAAGACCCATGTACATCTAATGACCTTCGCACCATTAGGCAAATTGACAAGATCCTAGACTTTATTAGATGCTATAGAATTCATCTCATATACCATAGCATTGTACCACATTTGAGATTCATTGTAACTTATGGCTTGTGAAAACATTTTAGGGTCATTTTTGGCTCCAATGTTATAGTCAACTTCTTGTAAATACACAATGTAATCACTAGGTATTGTTGATTTCCTATCTCCAGTTGATCTTCTTAATATTGTATTAGCGCCCTCTTGAGGAGGAGCTTATACAACTTGTTGCTCAACAACCTGTGGTGATTGTTGAACAATCGGATCTACTAGATTGTCATCAGCAGCTTGTGTAACTTCAATGACTAGTTGTTCACCTCCCATTTAACTTTAAGGGATGCTATGAATGACAATCAATATATTACTTGAAGTAGGAGTTTGTATTTCACAATGATCCTTCTCAAGAACTAAGTCCCGAGATTAATCACTCCCACTAATCAAGTCATTCTAAAAAAACTTTGCATTTCTTGATTCCACAAACCTAGTACTATGAGATGGATAATAAAATCTGTACCCTTTGGACCTTTCAACATATCCAATGAAATACCCACTTATAGTCCTTGGATCCAGTTTCTTTTCTTGTGGATTATAAACTTTTACTTCAGAAGGGCACCCCCAAATGCGTATATGTCGCAAACTCGGTTTCCAACCTTTCCATAACTCAAATGGTGTTTTAGAAACAGCCTTAGTTGGAACTCAATTTAATATATACACTGCCATTTTAAGAGCTTCAGTCCACAAGGATTTAGGAAGTTTAGAGCTGCTAAGCATACTCTGCACCATGTATAATAATGTTTGGTTTCTTCTTTCTGCTACATCATTTTGGTTCGAAGACCCAGGCATGGTATATTGAGCTATTATCCCATGTTCTTGAAGAAACTTCACAAATGGACCAGGTGCTTGTCCACCCTTAGTGTATCTACCATAAAATTCTCCACCTCTATTTGATCTCACGATATTTATTTGCTTACCACATTATTTCTCTACTTCCATTTTAAATACCTTAAAGGCATCTAATGCTTCGTTCTTGTTATGAAGCAAATAGAGATACATATATCGTGAGTAATCATCTATAAATAAGATGAAGTATTTCTAACCATACAAGTCCATTTTTGGACTACAAATGTCTGTATGTATGATCTCTAATATGTCTAAACTCCTCTTAGCACCTTTCTTTTTCATGTTGGTTTGCTTTCCCTTTATGCAGTCCACACAAACATCAAAATCACTAAAATATACAGTATTAAGTACTCCATCATTCATTAGTCTTTTTATTCTCTCAAGGAAAATATGTCCCAATCTTCGGTACTACAACATAGAGGATTGTTCATTCATAACACATCTTTTAATACCAGCATTACTATGGACATGCATTGTATTGTGAAAAATATTTTCTTGCAAATTAATTCGGAAAAGACTATCAATCATTGTACCATTCCTAACAAGATTAGATTCATGATACAAACCAATTGATGTATTTGAAAAGTTAAAGGAATATCCCATAGGTACAAGTCTTGAAACTAAAATTAAATTTCTTGAGAAACTTGGAATATAAAATGTTCTTTCCAAATTCAACACAAAACTAGAATTTAAAACTAATTTGCATGTCCCAACAGCTTCCACATATGAACGCATCTTGTTGCCTGAATAGATGCATTGTTCACTGCTCACTGGCTTCTTGTGGTTTAGAAAACCCTGCAAGGTATTGGAAATATGAATTGTAGAACCAGAATCAATCCACCAAGTGTTATGACAAACATCAACCATATTAGATTCATAACAAACAAGTGAGATTGAAATACCTTTCTTTATAAGCCAAGCCTTAAATTTGGCACAATCCTTCTTTATGTGCCCTTTCTTTTTTGCAGAAGCGGCACTTGAAATTGAAATCCTTTATGATCTCAGTACAGGCCGGTATTTTACCCTTTCCTTTTTGTTTGGCTTGCCCTTTATTCCTTCCTTCTGTTGCCATATGTTCACTTTCACTCAATTCCAACACATATGGTCAGAAGTTCATTGATAGACCATTTGTCCTTAAGTGTGTTGTAAGAGATTTTAAATGGTCCATATTGAGGTGGAAGGGAATTAACTATGTAATGCACAAGGAAAGACTCGGACATTTCAACCTCAAAAGACCTCAGTTGAGCCGCAATGTCCCTCATTCGCATGATGTGCTCACGCACACCTCTAACACTTGTGAGCTTCATTAATGATAACTTAGTCATTAAGGTGCTAGATAGGGCCTTATCTGAAGACTCAAATTGTTCATCAGTAGCCTTCAATAGATTCCTAGCATGATCACACTCTCCAATAGAATCACAAATACTAGGGTGAATTTTGGTCTTTATGTACATCATGCTGAGGCGATTAGATCGCTCTCAACGTTCATAAAGAGCAATTTCAGCTTGAGTTCTAGTTTCAGTAAGTACAAGTCATTCATCTTTTCGGATAGCATAATCAATGTCCATACATCCTAATTGGAGGAGAATCCTCTCTATCCATATTTTATAGTTATCACCATTCAATTCAGGAATATTACATTGAATATCAGAAAAATTCATAGGTTGAATAACTGCATAAACTTCAAAATACATGCTTATGTTGCTAAATTTGTTGAAGCCAAGAAACATGTATCATGTTTTACCAATGTTAAAACATGCAATCATATTTCATATATGAATCATATAACAATTAAAGCTGCATGTGGGCTAAGCTTTAATTAAAAGATTCATACATACTTTTTATGATGAAACTATCAAATTATATTCTTTTTCTTAATACCTGTGGGTAAATTAAGAAAAAGACAATTTGTTATTCCATCTTAATTAATCATGCAAATATAATAAATCTTCCTGTGGGATAAAATTTTTATATTTAAATATGATTAATTATAATGGGTGTCATTTTATTAGATGTGATCCATAACACATAATATATATTTTTAATTAATCAAAGATGCTGTGGCTAATCTTCAACTAATTAAAATTATATTGACTACATGACACCTCATTTTATGCAAAACTATGAATAATAAAGGTTCTACTTCATCCTTTACAATTTATTATAATGGATCAATATCATATATTTGCATAAAATAAACATATATAATGAATTTCAAATCAAACAATGATTTAAATCATGTAATTTAGTAAAATTGGGCTAATATGTCAAAGCTGAAATATTTACAGGTTCTATATATAAATACAAAATAAATATAGACCATAATATAAATATAGTATATTTTACACTGCCTTTATTCACTTCCATTTATGGCTGACCAAACAATTTATTATTTCCAAGTATAAACTTAAAATTTTCAATGAACCCATGAAATATAAGCTTCAATTCATATACAACTTCTCCATAATTCATTTTGGTCAAGAATTCATGCAACAATAAAAGCAAATGATGGGCCCCTTGAAAAGTTTTTAAAGTTACAAAAAATTATGTTAATGCTGTAAAACTAAAGCTTGCAATAATGGCCACAAAAACAAGATTTCTGCAACATTTACTCAAAACTTTCCAAACTAAAGCTTGCAATAATGGCCACAAAAACAAGATTTCTGCAACATTTACTCAAAACTTTCCAAACAATGGCCCACGTTAAATTTTTTTGATATTGTCAGAAGTTTCCACGGAATGGCATGAAATAATGAAAGCAAACACCAGTTAACGCTTATAACCGTGGGTCCCATGAAAAGAATGATTTGTCTAGACTTCATGGCAAATTGAAGGTGTTTTGTGAACCAAAACAACAAGGATGACGATAGAAAAAAATGCTGACACTTCATCATCGTCATCTCCACCAAGATGAAGTACCGCAAGTTACATAATTTTTTAAGAAGGCCCATAACACGCGTAGCCTTATCTTTATTTAACAAAGAGTTTTTTCGATAAACAAAAAGAAAATCTCTAGTCAAAAACTCGATAACAAGAAATCAAATTTAAATAAAGACAAACCATTGTTAATCAACTATCATGTCTTCAAAGAAATCAAAGCATAATCATAGAAGTACGACTCTCATATGATCAATACGTGCAACAGAAAACACACCCAGTCACGTATATAATTGCAGAAAATTAACTAAATCAAGACAGTGGTAAATTGCTCTGATACCAACTGTTAGACATGCATTGTAATCTATATACATGTCTATTATAGAAGATAGAAATGTGGAATGTTATTACATGCCTCCTGTCATTGATGTTGAGAGATTTTTGACAAATATGAGAGGGCTCTTCTAAGCTTTTAGCAAATGCAAGAGATGGTGTATGCAGAATTATGCTAATCCTAATGACACAATCTCCTTATATTCCTTGTTGTTTTCCATCAAAACAACAGAAAGACATGACGGTTCAAGTGAAAAGACATGTGAGTTCAAAATGAACAGACATGACCTATCATAAAGGAAACTAACGGATAACAATTAGTACATACAATTAGATAGCTAGAAATTAGTGCGCATTCAAAGTTTATAGGGTGAAGAACCTCAGCCACTAGTTACAAGCAAGTTATGTCAAATATTACAAATATTGAGTTATATGTCTTAAATCAATTTTGATAACTGGGTTATCCTTTGATTATATGTTGTCTGTTTTAGGATGGAATAAATGCCTGAACGAGGAGGACAAGATCAAAAGTTTTAGGAAGTAATATGTAAATATACATTTTACCCATGTGCCTCATCTTACAAGATGGGAACAAAGATATAGTTTTGTAAAAAGAAATACTTTTGGAAAATACATTTCATATGTTTCTTGTCCTACTATATGGGAATAATGAAATGCTTATATGAATGTATGTAAGTGTTTTGGAAAATACAAGATGGGAATAAAGGAATACTTTTGTAAAATGAAATACTTTTGATGATTGAGAACTTATATGAATGCACATTGGTGCTAGTTATCAGTTAAGTGTTAATGAAATTGATTTGATGATTGGGATCATGAGAAAGTCTTCATAAACCAATTAAGGAAATAAGATCATGAGAATGAGATTGATTCAAAATTTTGATAATTGGGATCATGGGAAAGTCTTGGTTGTTTGTAGGAGGAAAGATGATCTACACATATTGAAGCCGTCACTCTAAAGCTTAGTTGTTAGAGTCCTTATTTCTTACATACAAAATTGTTTAAAAACAAGAAAACTATAAATCTGCACTCAGTCATTCATTAAATGTGGAATAATATAGGACTGTTAAACATCGTGTTGATAAGAATATTCGTATTCACTAAGATATATAGGATAATATTAGTTATAATCGTCTGCTTGGTTTATAAAACAACTTTAACAATGAAAGTTTCGCATTCACATCCATTCATAGCAATTTTTAATTGCAACCACAAATAATACAATACTTAATATTTTAGTTTTCATCTTCTTCATTTTTTTTCTTCTAGCTTGTTTATCTTCTTCAACAGTACAAATATAATGCTCAAAGCTCCTTGATCAACCCACTTAAAAAATTGATAACTTTGATGCTGAAATAAAAAGTCAGATAATAATTAACCAAAATCACAAAATAAAGAAATAATTTACCCCATGTTGAGCACAAGAAACAAACCATCTTCCAAGATTTCTCTTCGTCTACGAAGTCCACATGATAGCCATTAACACACAAAAACAAAAAAATTCTTCATCCGACGTAGTCATCGAACTTACATCCATTTTTTGACTCATAATGCTCAATCTTATTCTACTGCACACAATCAAAGGCAAACAGAGACGGAGCCAAACTCAACTCTAATGGAGGGCCGGGGGCAGAGTTGAAGAAAAGAGAAGATAAGAATTTTTTTTAAAGGGGGGCCACTTATATTTGTAATTTTAAAAATTTTAATTATATAAATAATTTGTTTTAAAAAAATATTTAAAAGGGGAGGTCATGGCCCCCCTCCCCTATAACATGGCTCGTCCCTGAAGGCAAAGGTCAAACATATTCAACTTCTTTCATTCTTTTAAGAGCTTTCTATAGTGCATTATGTTTAACTCGCAGTCTTCAACATCCCTGAAAGTAACATTTTAATTGCAATATCACGAGCAATTTATAGTTTAAAATTTAAAACAATTTCTAGAATGTTAACAATATATATTGCAAGTATTTTTTTCACAATTCTTTTGTAGAAATTGGTAAATAGTCATATCAAGAAAATGTTAGAACTTTTGTTTACTTTCTAAGTTTGAAAACTAAAGGAATGGTAGTCCAATATTTCGCTTAATAGACATTGATCACAATTTGAAATCGCTAAAACAAGAATACATGATCAACAATCTCATTTAAAGTCCAAAAAATCATAGTTGAAACTCTTTCATACTACTCTATTTCTTGACATAGACATTGATAAAGATTTGGTTTCATCAATTTTTCATATAAGTGAGATCAAATAAAAAATAGCAGCTTTTTCCGTAGTTTTCCACAAAACTCTAAACCGAAACCAAATGTTGAAGCATGAGACGTTTTGAAAGAACACTAAAAAATCCTATGCTACTCAAGATAGGTTTACAACTGCTCATTACTGATCAAAATTTTACAACCAATCAATTCATGATTTTAAGACTATTAAACTAATGCATTAATAGTATTGAAATCAAACATCATAAAAGAAGAGAAACAATATGAAATTATATTCAACTCAGTACAGTCGAAACAAAAAAGTGGGTATGAATTTTTAAATAGCTGCGAAATATGCTTTATGTTTCTGATAATATCCTAGATTAACTAATTCGGTCTTGTAATTCCTATCATCAAATAAGATTAAACCAAAGGTCAGAGGTCATGAAATTTGGAAGGACAAAGCTTCCTAGCTGTAGACGAATGAAGATGCAAAGAAAGATGCCTTAAAAATGTTGCTTTGTATCTCAACCAATCACAGATGACAACGCAGGCGAAAGGTGGTGCTTCCCGCACGTCGTCGTCGTCATCGTAAGGGGATTAAAATATTTTGAACTTAAATATTAAAAATTTAATAGTTTGGATGCTCTAGAAATACTTGTCTCTGTTATTTATGTGATGCTCTATAAATCTTAAATTGGGTATTCATAACTACAATTTATTTTAATTATATTTATTCACAATTTAAGACCTTATTGCTTCATAATATATTTTTTTCTTCATGTGTTAAACCTGTTATTTAATTTTATCATTATTTTTCAGAAGCAATAATGTTCTAGGAAATCTGTTACAGGTTTATTGTAATTAATAACAATCAATAATATGCATTTTAGTTCCGGTGACTTTGATGCCACTTTAGATTTTATTTGTAGTTCTTATTGAAGTCATGGAGCACAACTTGTGCAGCATTTCGACCGGGCGCACCCATTACACCACCACCTGGATGCGAACCACTTCCGCACATGTATAATCCTCGTACAGGTGTCCTGTAGTTTGACCTGTGAAACGAGCAACAATGTAGGATTGTTGATGTTAGCTTACTTCAAACTTCACACATTGAATACTTGGTTTTGTTTTCGGTTAACGTAGATTTTGAAATGGTTGAGTCAATACTACGGTTTTCTTTAGACTTTAAAAGGAGCTGTTCGAAATGAGTTACCATCCTTTCACAGGTCGCAGCAAGAAAAGCGAATCCAAGCCCATTGCCCCATGAAAAATATTCCCCCCTGCCACATATTCCGAGCAAGCAACCTCATCGATCATACATAGTGGAAACTCAGGTGATATGTATGGAATAGTCTTTTAAGTAAAGAATTGATCCTGTTTCCGTATGCATATGCTCTTGATCTGTAGTGGATAGTACCATACCTGTAAGACCAATTTCCCTCTCAAGGTCTGGCGGTGTTAGCATATCGTAGCCTATAATTGAGGAGCTGAAGCCGGGGACGTATTCATCAAGCAAAGAGAAGCATCTTTGGGCATATGCTTCCTAACAGAGCGTGTTTTGGAATTAGAACAACAAAAGGAGACAAAATTTGCCAAACATCCAAGAATAATATGAGAAACTTAACCAGGGCCTAATTGGGCGCAGAACTCTATGCCATTATTATTCAATTGAATGTGCAGCTACAAATCAATAAACAAGTAAAATATTGTTAATACAACTTACTCTGTAACTAGGATCCTCCCAGCTACCATCAGAAGGTTTATACGGTGTGTACTGCGTAAATAAGCTGATCACATGCTTTGCTGGAGGAATCATGTATAGCAATCTAAATTATACGTCTGAAATCAATGCAGAAGATAGTAACGTATGACCCAAATGATGCAAGTGGATGGATGAAAACCTAACGAATATAAAGTTATTTTACCAGAGGGAGAAATGGTCTTATCCAATGAAGAAGGAATTGTCATCTCCATAATAGGTCTTCGTGATGGAAAGCCATTCCAAGCATCTTGACAAGCAGAGCCTATTTCCTCCATACTTGGTAGGGAGGAGAAGAGAAAATAATATTTAAAAAATGTAGTACATCAGTGCAGAACCCTTACTAGGGAATCACTTATGGAATCAGTAACACCAAAACATCAGAAAAAGATTTGCCACTGATAGATTGATAATGATGATAGCTTAATAACATTTCATGGTAGATTCTTTCTACAAAGTGCATATTTCCATTATTAACAATTTCTGTCATTCTCTTATATATATATATATATATATATATATATAGCATAGAAACAAGGTTATCCAGATTTCATCTGACTCTTTCACATCAGCAGAGAATAACTTAAAGAATCTTTTTTTTTTTGAGAAGTGAGAATAACTTCTAGTTGATTACATTACAATGGAGTTATCCTTTAATCTCGCCATTCTTATCACAAAGTTTGAAGCCAAAAAGAATTCTACAAGAGCAATAGAGAGAAATTCTGGCATAGCACACACTAGCATACCTTTCAGAACCAATGCGAATGGTAGCTGTATGATGTGGACCTACCTCTGAGTTCTGCTTGAAGCTCTTGAACTGGGGCAATCTCTCAACAGCCAAATTAATCTTTGTTACTCCCTGCTCCAGTCATTCGCATCCACACTAAAGTTAGAACGAATGATCAACAAAAGCACAACTTAATTAGTGCATGATCTGGTAGAGTTATTGACACTAAATTAAAGGCAACAATCATGTTAGAATTGAAAAGCATAATCAGGGATGGCTCAAGGTAGACTTAAGTATGACGAACTAGTCCATTACACTAAGCCATATTATCAGGATATAGCCCTACTTTGGATATATGAAAGGTCATATATGTGTTGGGAATCTTCTTTTTTCTAATTATTAAAACACAGGGATCCCAAAAAAAAAGCATAATCTATCCAAAAGATGCAAAATACGAACTATAATATGTTACAGTTTGCATCTATCAATCATTAGATCCACTGAATAAATCTTACAGAACTGTAGTCAGAGTTCTTGATAGCACGAACAAATTCATCTGGAAGAAGATTACGAGGCACCAAATCCTGTTTTGTGAAAGCATGACAGTGCTTATAAGAAAAAACCAACAACATAATGAAGTTACAAGTACAGCTTCCTGTGATCAGCATGACTAACTGTGAATGTGTATGAGAAAAAGAGAACCGTGCACGTGTGCATGTTTGTGCATAATAAAACATTTAATTGTACCGAATACTATTGACACCAGTTGCTACCTGGAATGGATGCAAGAACACTTAAGTTCTTACCATGAATGTCTTATAAGGGGTGGCATTTGACAGAACAGCTGAGCAATGTATTCTCGTGCCATCCTCTAGAAGAACCTAGATTACAAAAGGATTAGATTTAGAAACTTTTGAAACATTTAAAATCCAGTTCCTCAAGGGTATCCGATAAGTAAACTCACCCCCTTCACAATGCCAGAGTCATCAGCAACCACTTCATAAACCTAGAGAGGTTAAAAACTTCTTATGAAATGAAATAAATAGCTAGGGGATGAATAAATAAAAATGAGAACCTGGACTCCCTTTAAAATACCTCTGCATTAGTAATAATATGAGCCCCAGCTTCCTCGGCAGCTCTACTTATGGACAAGGATATTGAGCCCATTCCACCTTCAACGTGCCTGCAACAGTTATTGACAACCTATGATGAGCATATCAATGAACAACAATCCATATCAAGAAAAAACTTCCCATCAAGAATGTTATGAAGTGTAGAAGATTATGCACCCATATAAATCAAAATAGAAGCATGCTGCTTTCAAGAACAATAAAATTGTCAAATAAGATGCTTACGACCAAACATTACGTTCACCATCAGTTTCACCCATTACATGGTGTAGTAGAACATATCCACTTCCCGGCATTAAAATGCTAGTCTACACAATAAAATTAAGGATGCGTATAAATATTTGGAAGACAAGATAAAAAGAAAACAAGGAGAATGTGATTAGAAGTCCTAAAAGTTCTGGGTAATGAAACTTTGGAACTAGCATGAAGTGCGTCTGCTATTCAATCCCATTACTTTTCAAGTTCAGATGTAAATGGAATTAAAAGCACTGGATAATGAAACAAGGATCTGCTTTACTGTCAGAGAATTAACTCAAGGGAAAAGTGATGCAAGTGAAGAAATTTTACCATACTCCCAATAGTAGCATCTGCTGCAAGTGTTGCCTTCAATAAATCTCCCTAAATACATCAACAGCATCGTTAACGAAAACTTCAGAGGTCAGATCAACATTTTCTATCAAATGTAATTTATGAGAAATCAATGCCAGTGCTTACATTTAGTTTTTATAGTTATAATCGGTTAAACAAAAATGGTAAAAAAGAAAAAAAGGCAGACTTGAAAAGTCATAAACAACTATGTGTGGAATGGCAACCTCAAACCACTTGTTCAAAACTTTTGCAGTAGGTGACAGTAGGAGCTCCACGAAGTCCCTGTAAGATTGTTGCAGAAATCATCTAAAGGGAGAAGAAATTAAAAGTGCAAGCTAATAGATGTGAAAAAAGGGAACAGTGTAAAGGGGTTTCACAAATGGAAATCAATTTCAAGTGTCATTGTAGACGTAGGAATACAGAAACACATAAAGCTTTATTCTCATGAACTTACATCATATCTTTTTGTCCCAAAGAGAGAACATGACGAAGACAACGTGACCAATAAACGGACTTCTGATACTTATCCTTCAGGCGACTAATAGCAGCCGGACGGTCATGCAAAACCTCAGGAGTAGGTGAATCCAAAAGAAAATTCATCAACTCACAGAACTTGTTCAACTGATTTTCGTATCTATTCAAGTAAGAATTGACAAGAAACAATTCCACATTCATTCGTAAGCCCATGACCATAATCCAGAGAGGATAATCGTGGCCAACTTAAAAATAGCAGAACAAAAAGTGTAAAGCACCTTGGATAAGCTTCGGCGTCCCGTTTGGAGAACTTGGAAATTTCCAAACGATTATCTTCCTCATTTGGCCCCAAAAGAAGGTAACGCCCATCAACACATGGAGTAAACGCGTAAGCCAATGGCTTCAACAACTTCAAACCATGCCTCTTCAATTCCAATTCCCTACAGTCCCACATCAAGAAACAAACCAATTTCACAACATTGAAAACAAGAACCGAAAACGAACACAATAGGAAGAGAAACCAAAAGGGAATAAGAAAAGGACGCCCACTTGATAATGGAGGGACGGAGAAGGCTCTGAAGGTAACTGCAACGAGTGAACTTGAAGCCCGGAATCAGTTCTTCAGTCAAAGCCGCGCCGCCGATCACGTGACGACGCTCCAGGACGGCAACGGAGCGACCGGCGAGAGCAAGGTAAGCTGCGGCCGTCAAGCCGTTGTGACCGGCGCCGATCACCACCGCGTCCCATTTCTTCTCCTTAAGTGTATTGAAGGTGCTAAAGCTTCTCCTCCACATTTGTTCACTCCCTCGTCAGCCACAGCAACTGTTTTCACTTGGTGAGACTTCGGTGATTAGCTTATCAACGAAAGCTATTATGCTAATGTGCGTCCTTAACTTTAATCTCCTTCCCATTTACAGTTGGAATGGTTGATCGCAACGTGGTGGTTGGTAGGACCGAGAATGGGAACAAATTGGCATGGGTAAGCTTTGTAATTATTTGGGAATGAGACTCCGTAACCGAAACTACCATTTAAGACTCGTTTGAAAGTGTAGGCAGTTAGCTAATGGTATAATAGATAATGACTCGGTACTAGAAGCGGAGGAGTTATAGCTTGTGGACAATCAAACTGAGTGAAGTTGGTTGCGACGACAACGACAACAACAATAACCGGGATCAGAAAGGCCAACAGGGATCATTCATGATGTTGCCAGTAAGGGGTTTGGTAATAAGGCTCTTTGGTTCAGGTTTAATAATAGGATGTGGTTCAGCCGGATTTTTTTGGGGATGAACGTCGTTGTCTTGATCCATGGTCTGTGCAAAGTCGGTTACTAAGTACCTGTAAAATAAATAAAGACGGGCCGGGATCTGTTTCCCGGGTGGCCTCTCCGACGCTCAAGTCAGTCTCTTTGATAGGTTTTTGGTTGCAGAGAATAAAAGGAACA
>JAOSBM010000204.1:21427869-21442598 GCA_027568955.1 Erythroxylum tenue | reverse complement strand
TCTCGGAGTCTTCTTGGAAGTTGCCGATCTTGGAATTCTCCTTGCACCCGTCCTTAATTGACTTTGATCCAGCATCTCCAAGGTAAATTATGCCCCTTTTCTCCAAAATATAGCACTTGTACCTACCAAACAATAAGATCAGAATGTGAGCGAATTAACTGAATAAAACATCGAATTCGCAAGGAAGTAAGTCAAAATTAATCCAATTCATTCCACAATTATATACCAAATTTTGACTTATCAAATAACATATGACATATAGCTTATTCGATTTATTCCTCGGCTATCAGTTCAAATGACATGAAATCAAACAAATGCAGTTGCCATAAATTAGAAAGCAAAAGGCACTAGTGTTTCTTCAGCAAAGTTGTCTGAAAGCTTCACAACAAACTTGCACTTATTAATAATCCAACTGGCCTCTCTCTCCTGAATGTTTCATCTTCAAAATCCTCGTTTCTTAACATAACAATTTATTCTCTTGTGCCGAATTTACACCAAGAGACTCCATAATCATGGGATTATTCTGTTGAACTTCCCCTTGTTCAGACCCATGACTTGCATCAACATTGTCCTCACCCTTTTGCCTAGCATGTAAGTATCATCATTAGCAACTAAGAGCTCAACATTGAGGTCAAAACTCCAAATTAAATTCTGATTGATCACGTATATTATGAAAAACAACAGTAACAACCCAATATTGTAAGAATATGGTCTTATTGGTGTACACACTTTAAATACATGCAACAACAATAATACTCAGTATAAATCTCGCTAACGCGTAGAATCTAGAAAGATATATAGTACGCAACTTTATCTCTAAATAATAGAGACAGTATTTTAAATATATGAATAATGATATTAATGTAATTAAAGAGTCCAGCCTATATTTCTTATTTAATAGTAGAATAAATCTAAATCGTTTATTTTAATCATTTGATGAATGCACCAAACAAAAAATTATGGATATATAAATTAATCATTTCTCTACTAATTAAGGTTGCAAGCAATTTTTTGTCTATAACTAAGAGAGAAACCAATTTTAACAAAAACGTTGGTGATGTTTTTTGATCTCTTAACAATAATGACATATTTTGCATCAAATATACAATATTAAACTCTTATAATTATAACAATTATTTATTTAAGATTCTAAAGTTATGAATGTCAATTTTAGTTTTATGTCATATTTTTATATGTAGTATCAAAGTTTGTGTTTTAAATAAATAATTTATTCATTTATGTTTTCGATGATTGTTAATATTTGGGTGTTTGGCTGACAAATAATTTGGTGAAAATCACGGCATTCGGAATTCTGTTTTCTTAGCGAATTCTGTTTTAAGTGAAATCAAACAACAATTCTGAAAGACTTCTTTTAAAGCTGTAAAAACAACAATTCCGTGCATACCTATGCATTCAAGAATGATGGGAATATTAATCTCTACAATCGAGGTGCCATGGGAAGACAAAATATATTCAATTCCAGGAGTTTTTCCTGTTTTGGAAAAGAATCCTGAAATTCAGAACTCTTTGAAGTGATAGTTACAAAATTTCTCCGATTACTTGAGGAGTTATTCTTCCAATTATTGCATTAAAAAAAATCTTCAGACTTAGGGAGCACTGAAATGTATATCTAACTCTCCTATAGCTCGTAGGCTTGTAAGTTTTTGGTTCTCAGACTGTAGACTTGTAAGTTTTTCGTTCTCGGATTAGAGTTCGGATTCTCTGTTTAATATTATGGTGTCTTATTCTGTCCCATAAATTTCAGTCATTTATTTATGTGAGTCCTGCGTGAAACCTGCATAAATTTACGCGGGACCTTTATAAATAAATGGTTGAGATATATGAGACAGAATAAGATACTATAATATTAGGCAAAAGATCCCATCCCCTCAAACTATGCTTGATGCTTGTTTATCTGGACACACGCGCTAGGTATTGGTCCCATTGTGAGAAATACTTTTTAAACAAGGAGAGATCATAATTATTTCATAAGTTATGGAATTTGGGAATGCTTATGAGCTTACGAGCACTTCGGTATCGACAAAAATATTGCAAGCAGCACCGATCCCTTGTTTTTCAGGTCACGTGCCTAGGGATTTGTATGAAATATTTGTTTCATTCTTAACCTACCGATCAACTTTATGAATATTATTATTAAAAATATAAGTTGAGAGTTATGTATTAAATTTATACGCCACATTATAAAAGGATAATTTGTTATTAATTAAAGAAAATTTTATCGTGTATAAAGAGTACTCATTCATTCATAAAATATTAACGTTCATGATTGAATTACTTACATAGATAAATGATTTTTTTATTAGTTGACAGAATTTTAGAATTTACCGAAAGATAAATTAATAGTCTATTACTAAGAAACATAATAGAGGAAAATCAATATTCATTTGTCAAATATGTTATGTATTTAAAAATATTGATTGTATTTGATGATTTTTTGTTAGATTATTTGATAAAGTTTGTATGATATTAAATTTATGATAATATATAGTTAAGTTTACCCAATGAAAAATTTGCAGTATATTATGAATGTTTAATTAACTGAATTCGATAATTTATTGAATATTTATGTATTTGTAACTATTTCTCTTCTTTTGCATGCTTCTTCTATTACTGTATTTAATAGTTTGAATTCTTTGAATGGTGCAATAAGTCAATTTTTATTTAAGTGTTTTGAATCTTAATTTAGCATTATTGGAAGAAAAATTGTCATTATGAATATGAGTAGTTAGGTTAAGAAGAAAAATTATAAAAATAAGAAAGGTCTAATAGATTATGTTTTAATTTTATGCGAATGGCTAATGCCAATGCTATTGAGACCAGTATTCCACAAACTAAAAGTGCTAAAGAATACATTAAATTGTGGAAGTGTTCTGAGAACAAGTCTATCACTAGTACACTAATGGCTGAACTCATGACTATGAAGTTTGATTAGTTGCGAAGGACACAACAACATGTCCTAGACATGATGAATATTGTAGCAAAATTAAAGACCTTGGGCATGACAGTTGATGACTCCTTCTTATTGCAATTCATTATGAACTTGTTACTTCCTGAGTATGGGTCTTTTCAAATTAACTACAACTTTTTAAAGGATAAGTGGAATGTTAATGAATTGTACAGTATGCTCATTCAGGAGGAAACAAGTCAAAGAATCAATGACTACATTCAATTAACCTTATAGGTTAAGGAGCTAGCAAGATTCACAAGCCAAAGCCTAAAAAATTTAAGAGGAAAGCGCCTACTAAAGTGACACAAGTTACAACTAATATTAATAAGAAGGAACAAGAGATATATAAGTATCATTTCTATAAGAAGGTGGGATACTATCAGAAAGATTGTGTGAAACATAATACTTGATTTGAAAAGAAAGGCACATCTAAACCTTTTATATGTTTCGAACTAAACTTAAATGAAGTTTCTTCCAATACTGAGTGGCTTGATTCTGGTCCTACTACTCATATTTCTAATGTTACGTAGGGATTCTTTACAATTCGAATCATAAACTCAATTGAGAACTTTTTATTAGTGGAAAATTGTAAGGTCTCAATTGAAGGCATAGGGACTTATCGTCTAATATTAGATAGTAGTTATCACCTAGATCTAATACAAACTCTCTATCCACCTTCAATTTCTAAAAACTTAATTTCTATTTCTAAACTTGATGAAAGTAGGTTTACTTTTAAGTTGGGTAATGGTTATTTTAGTTTATTTAAACATAATTCCATTAATGGTTGTTGAATTCTTATAAATAATTTATGTAAATTGAACATGATGTTAATTTTTTAAAATCCCCATTTTTTGTGTATCATATCATTAGATGTAAGTGTAGCATAATGATTGATAACTGAGCTTACTTATGGTATAAACGTTTAGGTCATATATCCAAAGAAAGAGTAAAAAGATTTGTAAAGAATGAAATTATTTTAAATTTAGATATTAATAATCTTGATGTAAGGAAAGCAAACTAAACACAATAAGAAAGGATCAAAAAGAAGTACTCAACTCCATGAAAGTATACACACTGATATATGTGAACCTTTTGACGCTTCATCTTTTAGTGGAGAAAAGTAAGTTATCACCTTTATAGAAGAATTTTCATGTTATGGATGTGTCCATTTGCTTAATGAAACATGTTAAGCAGCAGACACCCTTAAGGTATTTGTAAAGGAGGTTGAAAGACAATTAGATAAAAAAAGTGAAAATTGTAAGAACTGATAAAGGTGATAAATATTATGGAAAATATAACGAATCAGGAGCATGTTCATGTCCATTTACAAAGTTTCTTATGAAACATGGCATATATGCAAAGCATACTATGTTAGGCATACCTCAACAAAATGGTATGATAGAAAGGCATAATAAAACATTAATAGATATGGTTAGAAGTATAATGAGTAATTCCTCATTACCCAAAACCTTGTGGATGCATGCACTTAAAACTGTTGTGTATTTGCTAAATAGGATTCTTAGTAAGGTATACCTTGAAACTCCTTTTAAGTTATGAATTGGAAGAAAAACATCTTATGAGGCACCTATATATTTGGGTTTGTCTAGCAAAAGCATGAGTTTATAATCCACATGATTTGTTAACTAAATAAATCTAAAAGGTATAGCTTTTACTGTCCAAACTAGAGTCTAAAAATTGTTGAAACTGCTAACGACAAGTTTATTAAAAATGGTGAAGTTTAGTGGAAGTGTTGAAAACGTGTTTTAGACATCAATGAAATAAAGGTTGATGCTCTATTACCCACATATGTTCCAGATTTCCAGTATCTACATTTATACCAAATGTTATCCTACTATTGGAAAAAAATAATTTTAGACAAGATTTGGATGAAATAACACCTCATGAAGAAACTAACTTATAACTAATTAGTTTAAATGAATCACGTGGAATAATTTTGAATAAACCTATAAGAATAGGAGATCAACTGTTTCTGATGAGTATATGGTTTATTTGCAAGAGTCAGAATTTAATTATAGTATTAATAATGATCCTGTTTCATTTTCACTAGCCATAGAAAGTGATAAGTATGATAAATGGATTAATTCTATGAAAGATGAGTTAAATTCACTGAAACAAAATAATGCTTAGGACCTCGTTAATTTGATAGAAGGATCTAAATGATTCAAATTCAATTCTTTAAATCCAAGTGTGACTCGAATGGAAATATTGAGTGGCATAAAGCTAGACTTGTTATCAAATGTTACACTCAAAAGGATGATACTGATTATAAAGATACTTTTTTATCTGCCTCAAATAAAGACTCATTTGAGAGTAATTATGGTATTGATGACTTAGTTTGATTTAAAGCTACATTAATAGATATGAAAATTGCCTTTCTAAATGACGATTGCGAGGAGGAAGTTTGTACAGATTAACCTGAAGGTTTTTCCATAGAAGGAAAAGGTCACATGGTGTGTAAACTTAAAAAATCAATATATGGACTTAAACAAGCTTCTTGACAATGGTATATTAAGTTTAATGATATTATGACATCTTTTTGTTTTAAAAAAATACTATTGATCGCTGTATCTACCGAAAGATTAGTAGGAATAAGTTTGTATTTTTAGTATTATATGTTGATGATATTTTGCTTAGTCCTAATCATTTGGTCATATTGTATAGGATTAAAGATTTTCTCTCTAAGAATTTTGATATGAAAGATATAGGAGAGAGATCCTACAAGATAGAAATTTCAATATTCTGAAACTGTTCATAAGGACTGGTAAGGATATCTCATAAGGATACATCGAAAGCATTAAGAGATTTAATACGAACAAATGTTCAATAGGGATTGTCCTATTATAAAAGAGGATAAATTTAGTCTTATGTAATGTCAAAGAATGATATAGAACATAGACAAATAGAATCGATTCCATATGTTTCTGTTATTAGCAATCAAACATGTACGAGACTTAATATCAACTTCATGGTTAGAATGCTAGGCAGATATCAAAGTAATATTGGTATAGACTATCATAAAGTTGAAAGAAAGTCTTGAGGCATCTTCAAGGGATAAAGGACTATATGCTCACGTATAGAAGATCTAATCCGTTAAAAGTGATTGGATATTCATATTTAGATTTTGTTAGATGCATTGACAGTAAAAATTAACATTTGACTACTTGTTTCTACTAAAAAAATGAGCAATTTTATGGAAAAGTGCTAAATAATTTGTCATTGCTTCATCCACTATAGAAGTAGAATTTTTAGCTTGTTTTAAGGCTACAATTCATGCTTTATAGCTGCAAAACTTTATTTGAGGCTTAGGGTTGTCAACACCATTGCTAAGTCATTTGAAAATTTATTGTGATAATTCTACAACAATTTTCTTCTCTAAAAATGGTAAGTACTCTAGAGTTGCTAAATATATGAAGTTGAAATATTGTGTCGTAAAAGAGGAAGTTTAGAAATAAAAAGTGTGTATTAAACATATCAAGACTAATCCTATAATTGCAGGTCCTTTAAATTAAGGCCTTCTACTACAATTATTTAAGGAACATGTTTAAAGAAGGGCCCTGATTATATTGATGATTTTTTAATACTCTTGAGCTTAATAAAGTTTTTAATTGACAATTTTCTTATTTATTATGATTATGTACATCCAACTATTATTAAATAAGAAACGAAATTGTCTATAGGAAATTAATGAGGACCCTTATGATATTTATATATCACTTATGTTACCTTACACGATGAATTACTAATGTTGTGGTATATAGAAGGAAGTATGAGATGTTAAAGTGTATAATTGTCATGAATTGCATTATATGGTTTATTATGATGAGGAAAATTGTGAAGATATTAGGAGATTTATTTATAGGTTGTTATGTTTAAATTATTAAAATAAATTCTGAAATATTGGGCCAATTAGTATATATTCTGAAGTATCTGACCATATTCCAAATATATTAATAATGATATTAATATAGTTAAAGAGTCATAATTGGTCCATGTTTTCTATTTAATAATGAAATAAATCTCAATCATTTAATTGGGTAACCTAATTAACATACCAAATTAGGATTACAAACAAAATTTTCATCAAGTTTCTGTAACCGTAAAAGAGTCAAGAGAGAAAACCAATTGTAACCAAGAATGTGGTGGAGTTTCACGATCTCTTTATGCTAATGACATCTTTTGCATCAGGTACAAAACATTATACTCTAATGATTTGTGACAATTGTTTATCCAAGATCCTAAAGTTATGAATGTCAGCTTTGATTTTATGCCATAAAGATCATATTTTTACAGCATCAACATTATCCTCACCATTTTGCCTAGCATCTCTAAGTATCATCATCAACGCTTAAGAGCTCAACATTAAGATCAGAATCCAAATCCAATCCATATTGATCACCTATACTGTGAAAAGCAACAGCAACAATTCCTTGGTTAGATTTCTCGTTGAGATATCTTTTTTTTTCCCTTCCATTACTTTATAGAAGAAGTGTCGTCCTTTTAGAAATCCTATTGTTTCTCTCTCCCTCTCTCTTACGATATAAATAAACCTATAATTTTCTTTCCCTATCAAGCTACACACAAGGATCACATTTATAATGCAAACGGTTCAACGCTCTGTTAACCACACCTGATTTAGTTTAGCATCAAACACATCTTCAACAATGTATTGAGAATGTATAATTTGTAAGAAATATGGCCTGATGCTATGACCCATATTAGGCCCATATTAAATTTGGTTTAGGGTGTTTCTTTATTTCATAGTATATTAAATCATGACTATTAATTTAGTACTTAATGGACGTACAAGATTTAATATTAACAGAAAAATTTGTATCAACTAGTCCTTTCTCTACCTTAATTAAGTACAGAAAAAACAAATATAGAACGAATGTATTTGTTTATTAGGCCATCCATCAAGCTATCTGTTGCAAAAAGAGGGCTAAGAGAGAGAAACTAATTTGTGATCGTTGAAAGCTTTCTCTTTATGTTGTGATGAATTCATCTCAAGATAAGTGATTTTTTCGCTTCATTTGTGTGGTTATTATTATATTCAAGATCTAAATTGGCATGAATAATTTATGTATGATTCATGATTTATATTTTAATGTTTGAATATTGAGAACAAAAACTTACATGTGATATCAAAGCCTAAGATTTTGAATAGATAATAATCCTTAGATTATTGAATTGATGATTGTTTCAATTAGGATGTTTACAAAAAAATATGATTTTAGGGTTTTGTATGAAGAATAATTTTGCTCAATATCTATTAATGTATATGGAAAAAAATTGTTAATCAGAAAACTCAAATAGTTAATATGTGGCTTTAAAGAATATCGTATTATATTCTCAAACGGAGGGTTTGATCAATGAGAGAATAAACAAAAACTGAGAACATTTTCTAGAGAAAATCACTAGCACTTTCTGTGAAGACTTTGTCGGTGAAGAACAATGAACATATAATGGCCAAAAGTATCGTATACTATACCTAATACACTAGATTTCTTAATTTGGTAATTTCCATTGAAGGTGGCATTAGTGGTGATGTTATTAATGGATGAAAAAGAAGCGAGGAGCATAGTATAGGTTATTAGACATCTTTTTGTTCACCTGTTTAATGCTTTGTACTTGGTCAAACTTAAGAAGAAAAAAAAGACCTATGATGTTGAGATAAAGTTGGAATTCTTGAGGCAAAGTAGAGAAACAAAATGATTGAGAAGTGAAATTGCTTTTATGTAAGATAAAACAGTCGCTAAAAATGGTATTACTGTGAATATTGGGTATCTATTTGCTTCAGCTTTCATTACTTCTAGGATTGAATTTTTGAATGGAAAATTACAGTTTTGATCCATAAAGTTTTGATGATGGATAAAGTGATTTAAAATTTTGATTTCTTACATTTTGGTCATATTAATAATATTTTGACCTATAATCAAAATTTTAATTTTAATTTTACTTTCATCTTATGGATATATATATGAAAATATAATTAAAATTAATTTGTTAGTAAACCAAAGTGGCGAAATTAAAATTTGAATGTGAGGTCATATAATTTTTGCATTTTATGAAATGCTATTATGAAAATTTTATTAGTTGCTAGAAATTAAGGACTTTACCCAAAGGTAAATCAATGTTCTATAACTAATAAATATAAAGAAGAAAAAATGATATACTCTTGTCACATATATATAGTTATCCAAAGATGCTATATGTGTTTGATAAAGGTTATTTAATTTTCTTATGAAGTTTAAATAGAATTCTAATAATAGTGACGATACGTATTATTGTGTTTACTCAAAGGAAACCTGCAATATATCTAATGTAAGTGTTTCTTGTCTGAATCTGTTACTTAGTGAGAGTTTATATGTTTGCAGTTAATAGCCTTCACTCTCAAGCTTCTTCTGTTACCTTGTTTATTGGCGTGAATTTCTCTAAATGGAGCAAACAAGTCACTTTCCATTTAGGTGTTTTGGATGTTGACTTGGTATTATTAGAGGATAAGCCTTTTGACCTTAATGATACCAATATAGAGGCTAAAAAGGCCCACTATAAGGCATGGGTAAGGTCTAATAGGTTATGCTTAAATTTTATACGAATTATAAGAGCTAATAACATTAAGTCTGCTCTTCTTAACACCAAAAATCAAAATGCTGAAGAATTTCTTAAGTTTGTTGAAGATAAGTTTTGTTCTATCGATAAGGCACTTATAGGGACACTTATGACTGAACTCATGACCATGGAGTTTGATAGGTCAAAGAGTATGCAACAATATGTCCTTGATATGACTAATATCACAGCAAGAATTAAAACATTGGGTATGACTGTGGAAGACTTCTTCTTAGTGCAATTTATCATAAACTCACTTCCTACTGAATATGGATAGTTCCATATCAATTATATCATATTAAATGGTAAGTGAAATATTGATGAATTGTCCAGTAAGCTTATTCAGGAGAAATTGAGATTAGAGAAACAAGGAGTTCATTCTATTAACCTAATAGGTCAAGGAGCTGGAAAGAAACTCAAACCAAAGGCCAAGAGTTTTAAAAAGAAAGAACCTATTAAAATTCCATAAGTTGTTAATGGTGAAAGGAAGGGAAAAAAGTTAGATAAATATCATTTTTACAAGAAGGAAGGACATTATTAGAAAGATTGCCTAAAACGTAAGACTTGGTTCAAAAAGAAAGTTATACATTATGTTTCTGTATGCTTTGAATCAAAATTATCTAAAGTTCCTTCTAATACTTAGTGGTTTGATTCTGGCGCCACTACTTATGTTTCTAATATTATGCAGGGATTCCTTAAAATCCAAACCATAAGCTCAACTAACAACTTTCTGTTTATGGGGAACCGAATAAAGCCCACAGTTGAACGTATAGGGACTTATAGGCTGACATTAGATATTAGGTTTCACTTGGATCTAATGAACACTCTCTATTTACCTTTAATTTCTATTTCTAGACTTGATGTTAGTGGATATACCTTTAATGGAGGAAAATAATTCATCACCTTTATATATGATTTTTCATGGTATGGATAAATCTACCTGCTGCATGAAAAATCTCAAGTTGTAAATACCCTTGAGGTGTTTGTAAAGGAGGTTTAGAGGTAATTAGATAGAAAAGTGAAAATTATAAGATCTGATAGAGGTGGTGAGTATTATGGAAAGTGTGAAGAATCTGGACAGTTTCCTGGTCCGTTTGCTAAGTTCCTTGAAAGTCATCACATATGTGCACAGTACACTATGCCAGGCATACCATAACAAAACAGTGTAACAAAAAGGCAAAATAGAACACTAATAGATATGTTTAGGAGTATGATGAGTGATTCCTCATTACGCAAAATTTTGTGGATGTATACACTTAAAATTGCTATGTATCTATTAAACAAGGTTCCTAGTAAGGCAGTCACTAAAACTCCTTTTGAGTTATAGAATGGAAGGAAACCTAGTTTAAGACATCTGTGTGTTTGGGGTTGTCTTGTAGAAGCACATATATATAATCCACTTGAAATAAAATTAGATTCTTGAATAATTAGTGGTTACTTTATTAGTTACCTAGAGAAATCCAATGGGTGCAGGTTTTATTATCTAAACCACAGTTTTAGAATTGTCGAAACAACCGATGCCAAAATTTTAAAGAATGGTGAGATTAGTAGGAATGCTGAAAATCAAGTTATGGATGGTAAAGAAAGAAGGGTTGATGTTTCATTACTCATATGTGTTCTTAAACCCACAGCCACAACAAATGTTGTTCATACTTTGGAAGATCAAAATAATCAAGAACAACATTTGGATAATGAAGAAGCACCTCATGAAGAACCTAACTTACTACCAGCTAATGCAAATAAATTAGTTGCTATAACTTTAAATAAAACTGTAAGGGTTAAAAGGTCAGTTATTTATGATGATTATGTGGTTTATTTGCAAGAGTTAGATTCTGAATATGGCATTAATAATAATCCTGTTTCTTTTTCACAAGCTATAGGTAGTGATAAGTCTGAAAGATGGATTGATGTTATGAAAGAAAAGTTTAAATCAATGGCTCATATCAATGTCTGGGATCTTGTCGAATTGTAAGAAGGTTCTAAACGAGTTGGTGTAAGTGGGTCTTTAAGACCAAACGCCACTTAAATGGCAATGTTGAAAGATATAAAGCTAGACTTCTTGTCAAAGGTTACACTTAGAAAGATGATATTGATTATACAGAGACTTTTTCGCCCATCTTAAAGAAAGATTCAATGAGAATAATTTTAGCATTAGTAACTCAATTTGATTTCGAGCTACATCAGATGGATATGAAAACAGCCTTTCTGAATGGGGATCTTGAGGAGGAAGTTTATATAGATCAACCTGAAGGTTTTTCTATTGAAGGTAAAGAAAGTATGTTGTGCAAATTGAAAAAGTCAATATATGGACATAAATAAGCTTCTAAGCAATGGTATACTAAATTCAATAATACCATTGCTTCTTTCGGTTTTAAGGAAATCATTGTTGATTGATGTATTTATCGGAAGATTAGTGGGAGTAAGTTTATATTTCTAGTTCTGTATATTGATGACATTTTACTTGCTGTTAATGATTTGGGTTTGTTGCATAAGATTAAAGAATTTCTTTCTAGGAGTTCTGAAATGAAAGACAAGGGAGAGACATCTTATGTGTTTGGAATTTCAATATTCCGTAAGAGATTAGAAGGTTTATTATGACTGTTTTAGAAAGCCTATATTGAGAAAATTCTTAAGAAATTTAACATGAGCAAGTGCTCAGTACGTGTAGTCCTTATTCAAAAGGGAGATAAATTTAGTCTTATGTAATGCCCAAAGAATGATGTGGAATGTAAAGAAATTGAAACAATTCCATATGATTATGTTGTGGCAGTTTGTTGCACCTACAAACTTGTACCAGACCTGACATCAGTTTTTGCAGTAGGGATGCTGGGTAGATATCAAAGTAATCCTGGTATTGATCATTGGAAGGCTGCAAAGAAAGTGTTGAGATATCTTCAAGGAACAAAGGATTACATGCTCACTTATAAGAGGTCTGATCATTTAGAGATGATTGGATATGCATTTTCAAATTTTGCTGGGTATATTGATAGTAGAAAGTTAGCTATCTGTTCCTATTAACTGAAGGAGTAATCTTATGGAAAAGCTTCAGTCAGTTTATCATTACTTCATCCATTATGGAAGCATAATTTGTAGCTTGTTATGAGGCTACAATTCATGCATTATGGCTACGAAACTTTGTTTCAGGGCTTGGGGTTATCGACACAATAAGTAAGCCGCTAAAAAATTATTGTGATAATTATGCAACAATTTTAATCTTTAAAAACGACAAATCCTCCAGATTTACAAAACACATCGAATTTAAGTATTTTGTTGTTAAAAAGGAGATTCAGAAACAAAAAGTGTATATAGAACATGTTATGATAGATCTCATGGTTGTAGATCCGTTAACTAAGGATTTACATCCAATGACATTCAAAGAACATGTACTTAGGATAGGTCTTGGTTGTATTGATGATTGATAATAATAGTTGAAGATGATGTTTTAACACTCTTGAGCTCAATAATAATATGTTTCTGAATTTTATATTTCTTATTCATTATGTTTATGTATACATAATTGTTTTAATAAGAAATTTGTATATATTTTCATAACAAGTATGTGGACTATATGTTGTTTATATACAACTTATGAACCTAAACATAAAAAGTTCTTAATGTAGTTGTATATGGAAAGGAGTATACAACTATACTGTATATGACTGTCATAACTCAGATTATGTGATTTGTTGTGTTGAGGTGCTTATGATATTAACGGTTTATAAGATTTAATTTTTGCTAGCTTTATATTGCACTATTAAATGTAATGTCGAAATATCCGGTCAAGTGGGAGAATATAAGAAATATGGCCTGATGTTATAGCCTATATTTTCTGTACGCCATACTAAATTTCGTTTTTTCTTTATTTAATAGTATATGAAATCTTGACTGTTAATTTAGTACTTAAAGGACACACAAGATTTAATTTCAATAGAGAAGTGTATATAAACTAGTCATCTCTCTATCCTAGTTCATCATCATCATGATCATCACACTCAGTCCGAAGTCCCGCAATAAAGTAGGGTCTGGGGAGGTCTGATAGTACACAATCTTACCCCTACATAGCAGAGAGACTATTTTTGGTAGACCCACATGCAAATGCGACAATATAAGAGTGATGCAGGTTACGGAGAGAATAGGTAAAACTAGTACGAAAAATTATTATATGAAAATAATTTACACTAAATACAAAACTAAGTAAAAATAACATGGTGTACCTGGTGGAGTCCAGATCCTCGAGTACCTGATAAGCTGTAAAGTCCTACTCACCTCGTCTCTAATTACTTTATGAGTCCTTGCTCAATGACCCTGAAGGTATGCCAATCCTACTGGCCCCATACACCTGTCCTGGGATACCAAGTTGAATGCCCGTAAGCCTAGTCCAAGACTTACACTTAGAAAAGGGGAGAAAGGATGTTGGGTTGGACTTCCTACGCAATAATCTGCATATCGCGAGAAACATCTCCAAATAACTACTCTACTGTTTTGGCAAACTTTAATAGTTAATACTTTACCCTTATCCGATCCCGCCACACTTTTCTACTTCTAGCCACTACCTTAGTAAGGTCCAACTCTGACAAATCCTTCTTGATCACTTCCCTCAAGTTCTTGTAAGGCATCCCCCTTCTCCTCTTATATTCACTAAGGGTTATTCTCTCACAGCTTCGTACCAGGGCATCAGAGGGCCTCTTGCGCACTTGCCCAAACCACTTAAGTCTAGTCTCTCTCAACTTGTCGGCAACAGTAGCGATCTGTAGTCTTTCTCTCACCATATGGTTCTGGACCCTATCTCTTTTGGTAATGTCACACATCCACCGAAATATACGCATTTCTGCTACCATCAACTATCTTGTATGTCTACGTTTGGTAGGCCAACACTCTGCCCCATATAACATAGTCGGACGAATCACTGCTTTATAAAACTTCCCCTTGAGTTTTAAAGGAATCATTTTGTCACATAAAACCCCGGAAGCACTTCTCCATTTGATCCATCCAGACCTAATATGGTGTACTATATCGACATCGATATTAACATCACTCTGAATGATGGACCTGTGTAACACCCCACTCCCGACAGACCCGAACCCGATATCGTAGGTGATATCCGAGCCCGTGTCTGCGAAAATGGCGTGTTAAG
>JAOSBM010000204.1:21375743-21393162 GCA_027568955.1 Erythroxylum tenue | reverse complement strand
CCCTTAGACTTTCTTACCACTTTTAATTCAACCAAACCATATAATAGAAATTCTACTAATCTTTACAGGAATAATTAACTCTTAAAATTTATTCCATCAAACCTTATAACTTATTTCAATCATACTGAAATGCAAATCTAACCAAAATAATTAATCCTTCAGAACCTCAAAAAATAATTCAAAATTATGCCCAATCCATCAAGAAAAGTTTCGGGGTCCAACAGTCCTCTTGCTAATCACTTTAAATTGAGTTCTAGAGAGTGTCCTTCTAAAGATGAAGAGAAGGAAGAAATGTCCAAAGTTCCATATGCTTCAGTAGTTGGAAGTTTGATGTATGTCATGGTTTGTACACGGCCAGATATTGCTCACGCAGTTGGAATTGTGAGTCGTTTCCTTTCAAAACCTGAAAAGAAACATTGGGCTGCAGTCAAGTGGATTCTCAGGTATCTTCGAGGGTCATCCAAAATATGCTTATATTTTAAAAGAGCAAAATCTGAGTTAGCTAGGTACACAGATGCAGATATGGCTGGAGATGTTGACTTGAGAAAGTCTACATCAGGTTACTTGATTACTTTTGCAGGGGGAGCTGTGGCATGACAGTCAAAGTTATAGAAGTGTGTTGCATTTTCTACAACTGAAGCAGATTTTATTGCAGCAACAAAAGCCTGTAAGGAGTTGCTATGGATGAAGAAGTTCTTTAATGAACTTAGCATCAAGTAAGAACAGTATCAGCTATTTTAAGACAGTCAGAGCGCTATTCACCTTGGTAAAAATGCCTCTTTTCACTCACGATCAAAACACATTGATGTCAGATATCACTGGATCAGAGAAGTTATGGAGATGAAACAATTACAATTAGAAAAGATCCATACTGATGAAAATGAATCAGACATGTTAACTAAAATTCTACCAAAAGGAAAGTTTGAGTACTGTCAATCAGTAGCAGGCTTGATAGAGCCCTTCATGTAATCGGGAGGGAGAGATTTATTAGATGGGTCCCTCTCACATGGAGGGACACCATCTTTGAATGCAAATGGTAGACGGCGCCTACCAATGTTGTGCTGTTTTTTGTTGAAGCCGCAATTGCTTTTGTTGAAGCTGCATGCAGCATTTGTTGATTTCAACAAATGCAACAGTTGTTGAAAAGAAGGATGTAGCTGTCTTCAGGCAGCGGAGTGCCTATATAAGGCACTCCCTGCTTCATCAAACCACACAACAACAACAACAGAAAATAGAGAGAAGCAAAACCAGAGCATTGTTTTGCTCTGAAGTTGGGAATTTATTCCTAAAGAGTTGGTGAGTGACAAAATAGTGAGGTTAGTATTTTTAGGTTGGGAAATACCTTGTGAACCACTATTTTGGTTTTATCTATGTATACCTACTATTTGTAATAGTGGAAGAAATATTCTGAGTTTTGTCCGTGGACGTAGCCCAAAGTCAAGGGTGAACCACGTTAAATATTTTGTGTCCATTTTGCTCATTTTATTTTTCCTTTTCACAAAATACACCCGCCGCGCTCAACAATTTCTTTATTAGGTCAGTGATAATACATTTTAGAGTGTTTGGAATCCATCTCTTTTATATTTATATATTTATCATTTATATTTTAATCTTTTAGGACGACATACTTTTACACGATGCAAAGAGACACTTGTAATTTTATTATGAGACAAAATGTTGAAAAAAAATATGCAACAAGACTCGTAGTAAGAAAAAAGAAATACGAGAAGACAAACAATTTTAATAAGTTTCGATTATTTTGAGTTACTATAATAGAAACCACAATTGGCTACGAAAAAAATCGTCACTAAAAGTTTCAAAATCATTGTTAATAGTAATTAGCGATAATTTATATTTGTCACCAAAAATATTGTCAAATCTTTGAAGCTGAAAACTATAGATGACATTTTTTTTAAATCGTCACTAATAACTTTTTCCTACTCTTTATTTTCGTAGCAAGAAATTATTAGTGATATTTTTGGAAATCGTTACGAATACCTTTTGGCTACGTTTAGTGTTTGTAGTTAAAAATTATTTTCAAAAGCGTAGCTAAATTTTTTTAGCTACGTTTCCAGCTATGCTTTAAAAAACGTAGCTAAAAAGTTTTACCTTTGTTTTTGAAAACATTTTGTAAAATATAGTCAAATTTTTACTATACATTTTAAAGAAATGTTATACCATGTTAATTATAATTATTTATGATATTTTTAATTCATATTAATGTATATAATATTTAGATTTTTTGTTGTCAATTTATTATAAAAAATAATTGATAATTTGAAGCATTGTATATGAAAAGTAAAATATCATTAAATTGTATCGATAAAAAATATTCTTTATATACAATATTTAAATTATAACCTTAAAAATTCTTATAGTCAAAATAATAAATACAGAGACCAGTTTACAAATTATAAATTCTGAGATTACAAAAAAAATTACAACATAACTGGGACGACTAGTTAGGTTTGTCCATATTGATGATAGCAACTTCATACTTCAGCCATCATATACGAAAGATAAGTCAACAGAATTATGAAAGCGACTTCAAGATCGATAGAGTGCCATTAAATGTCCCATCTGTTTGAGACTGCATCCATCATAAGATCAATGGAGTGCCATTGCTGTGATTGGGACTGCGCCCATCATAAGATCGATAAAGTGTCATTGTTGTGATTGGGACTACACCCATCACTTTGATCCTATCCAGTACAAAAAAATTTACCAAATAAATTCTCAAAGGTGCCAAGAAGCGCATCAGGATGGGTCATGCCACGTATCATTATCTTCTTTTCTCTCAAAAACTCTTTAACCAAGGAATAAACTTGAAGTCCCATCAACATGTGATAACCAACTGTTAAAAACAAACCTTCATTAGGAACCCCACCAAGGCCTTTCACAATCTTCCTATCATCCAAAGTAGAGAACCTAGCAGAACCAACAGTAGAGTGTAATAACCGGAAGGTTCATTTGAATGTAATATCATCTCTATCCACAGACAAGCCTAAAAACATATCATCATCAAAAAATGAACTCAAGGTAATAAATTCTTTAATGTAATAGGAAACTACTACAACAACCTAGTAAAGCGAGGCACAAAAAGACCTCATAATACTCTTAATCATGCATAAAACAACTTTAAGCACTAGCTTCTTTTTAGGATATGTGGTTTCACTCATAAAAAATGAAAAAAGAGCCAAGATAATTTTAAGAATTATCTTATGGAAATCATTAGTATAATTTTAAGAATTAAGGTTTTGAAAGCAAGATAAGAGATAAAATAATCAAATATGGAAAAGACGAGTGCCTTAACCAAGTGGCTAAGATATTGACAGAGAAAATCAACAAACTACAATACGGAAACCAACAATAATTCATTACCCAAATTGGTATCAAATTACTCATATTGTGGACAGACTTCACACATCAGTTATTCCAGGTTTTGATGAGCATATTAATTACCTTAATACGAATAATAAGAATTTGTTGCTCAGTTGCCTAATCAACAAAAATTGGGGCCTCCCTATCAATGGGAAAATAGTGATCGGTCCCTGATCAGACATAGAAACTGCAAGTTAAATACTTCATCTAATGAGATCCTCCTTTTTCTCATCAAATAATTAAAGTATTAATGACAACTCACTGATTTCTCCTCTCATCAATGCCTTCTCCAATAACATTGATGATACGCCCAAGGGTAGCTCTAACCATAAGCTCCTATTAAGCACTAAAAAACAAAGAAATAAAATTGATCCTATTTCAACAAAAAAAAAAAGGAAGCGAAAGCATCATGGTGAATAAAAGGGAAGGCCTCTAAAGGAATAAAATTCAACAAAACTGCAAGAAATTAATTGATTTTCATTTGGAAAATTCAACCCTTAATATTTTCAGTATTAATAAGTTCACTCAAGTTAACATCAGAAAGACACAATTATCCAGTTAAACGTCCAACCCAACAGCAAGCATAAGTCATAGTTAGAAAAAAAGTTGAACAAATCCTCGTTCCATGATATTCAAATCAAGCTCTCTATTTGGCGGCCAACAAAATTTAAATATCCACTTCCAAAGAAGGTTTGTCTCAATCACAATAATATCCAATATTACTAGCATAAAACATGTCATAAAATCTCAATTAAATATAAAAGCAAAGAGGACATAATAGAGTGGTTGCCACCAAAATCATCATTCACATTTCTCTTAGGAAAAAATCTCCCACCACCCATCAAAGGCCTAGCAATGTTCATTGATTTGGACGGCGACAATTTGGGAAAAAACCCAATCTCTAATTCCCTTCATCTTGTCAACTGCCAAAATTCCAAACAACTTCAACTTACAATCTCTAGAAAATAATAATTAATTTTTGAAACAAACGAAACACCAAACAAAATAAAACCTCAACCCATGATTTTCCCTAATCAGAAATACACCAAACCCCAAACTATCCAAGAATTTGCATCAATTTCACCCACCCTAAACCCTAAAACACGAACCCAAATAATCTAATAAAGTTGTAAGAGATTGAACCCAATTTCGATTTGGACTAATCAAGCCCCTGGGTTATTAGATATACGAGCCTGCAAGTAAGAGAGACACCGAAATGGTACGGTTTGCAAGAGAATGGGAGAGAAGAAATGATTCAATCTGGGATAACCCCAGCTCGAATTAACATCATTGCCTTGTTTTAGTGACAGAATAAACTTTTTGGCTTTATAGTTTTTTTTGTTGGCGCAGAGGATGTGAGTGTTTTCATTTTGTTTTTGTTTCCCTCCTAAAATTCTAAAATTCTTTGGCGATGATTTATGAAATTCATCACTAAAAGGAATTCCCAAAGGCAATCTTTTGGCAATGATTTTGGAAATTGTCACCAAATGTGGATCATTTTGGTGACAATTTCTGAAAATCATCACCAAATTAATGTGGACCCTTTGGTGACGATTTTTGAAAATTAACACCAAACGCTAAAAGCTTACTTTTAGCAACAATTTTCAAAATCGTTGCCAAAAGCCTTCTTTTAATGACGATTTTTAAAGCGTAGCAAAAAAAAACCTGGCAAAATGTCTACCTTGTTGTAGTTAGTACTTTCAACTTTAGAAGTAAGAAGGCTATTTTTCTCTACATTCAAAGAAAAGAAAAAAAATCAAAACCATGGTTGCATTAAACAAATGTTTACTGATATATTTAATATTTCCACATGTACAAAGTTAGTTTTTGGTAGTTATTCTGTTAGTTAGTTACTAAATTGATTTTGTACAAAGATGATGATGAACTGTAGCTACTGAGCATGAGTAAATGAAATAATCTTTTGATATCAACTTGTTCATAGTATTAGAGCAAGTCATTGCAGAAGTGAGCATGCAGTTTTTGTTCAGTTTTTGCTAACTGTCTTCATCAAGGTATGGAGGAAGAAGATTTCGGTTTGAGAACAGAGGACTTTGTTAATCAAAGTATGAATGATTCGTTGACGTGTAAGGATCTGATCATCCTGGAATAGCGTTAGTAACAACTCCATTAACAGGTAACAATCAGCTTTTATGGAGTCGTGCTATGAAGTTAGCTCTTAAAGAAAAAATGAAGTTAGGATTTATAAATGTCAGATATAAAATACCAGATGAAAATTCATCGATTTATGATTCATAGTGTAGAGTTGATAGTATGGTTACCTCATGGATATTGAATTTGATTTCTAAGGAGATTGTCAATGCTTATTTATGTGCCTTAAGTTCTTTTGAACTTTGGAAGGAATTAAAGAAGAGATATGGGGAGTGTAATGGTCCTCTTCTTTATCAGTTACGGGAGAAATAAGTACAATTACATAAGGAAATATGTATGTCGGTAGATACTTTAAAAGATTGAAAAAGCTTTTGGATGAATTATAATGTTTGTTACTTATGTCGAAGTGTCCATACAGTCAATGTACTTGTGGTAATGGAAAAAAATGGAGGAGATAAATTCAAGTCATAAGCTGATACAGTTTCTGAGGGTATTAAATGATGGTTACGATCAGGTTGGTGATGGGTCCACTACCGAGTATCGACAAAGCTTATTCAATAATTTTGACAGTAGAGAGATAAAAGGAAATACATATGGCAATAAATGAAAACAATAATAACAGTGCAATGTTAGTTAAAGGACAAATGAACAAGACAAATAAAAGAGGGAAAGGGAGTTATAAATGAAGAGACACAGTGGATAAATCTGAATTAAACCGTGATTTCTATAAAATGATAGGACATATTAAAGATACTTGTTTCAAAATTCGTGGCTATCCATACTGGTAAAAGGAGTTAAAGGAGCAGAAACCGAAAACGTCAAAGAAAATTGTGGCAAATATGGTATAAACAAAGAAAACAAGATAGATGAATATGGAATCAATTAATAACAATATAAATGACTAACAGATTAACATCTCTAGCATGATTCAGCAAGAAGCTAAAATATTCATGAGAAGAAAAGCAAAAGTCTAGAGCATAAAGAGGCAATAATGTGATTTTCACACATTTTGAAGAGATTGTAGGTATAATAACATATCATTCTTTTAGTTCTCTTGAATTTATTGGAAATGAATCTTAGATAATAGACACTGAAGCTTCAAATGAAAACCATAAACCTAACCAATCAGCTAACTCATGTTTATCTACCATATGGAAGTAAGTTTGTTCATCATTTAGGTGAAATAAAGTTAATAGACAAACTAACCTTAACCAAAGCCTTACATATACCTAGTTTTCAATTTAATTTGTTTTCTATCAACAAATTAACAACCACAGCACATATAAAATTAACCTTTTATCCATCTTTTTGTCTTCTATAGGACGTGAAGACTGATGACAATCTAGTAGTTGGAAAAACAATAGGCAGATTGTACACACTTGATCCTTCTTCTTTTGATCAACATATCATAGACTCCCACGTTGCTAAAACTAGTTCTTTTCCTTATTCGTTTGCAAACAAAGTTTCTGTAGTTTCTCAGTAATAATTGGCTTTTTTAACATGTCAATTGTATTCTTTAAAGTATGAATCTTTTCCAACAAGAGCTATCCAGATGCAATCAATTTTTTTTTAATATTGTGAAACCTCACATTTTTGTTTTGTCCTCACATGATGCATATGATTCTTTTCCAAATAAATGATACTTTGAATATCACGATGCACTTGAATTTCATCTTGATTAGTGTCCATCTCCTTCGCTAACCATGTAAGACAAAACAACAGCCTCAACTACTACCATGTGTTGTACTTTAATTGTAGACAATAAAACTATAGATTGAATTATTGATTTTTAACACATAGACCTCCTATAAGAGTAAAAAGATACCCTTTAGTAGTTATCTTGTTATCTAAATTGCATACATAATCTAAATTTACACATCCAACAATTGAAGGATTACTCTTACCTATATTAAACATAACATCGAAATTTGTTGCACTTCTTAAATGCTTGAATATCTATTTGACTGCTTCCTAATAATGTCTTCTAGCTTTCATTATGAACTTACTAATATGAATAACAATAAAATCCAAATTTGACCTAGTGCAAACTATTACATACATTAAATATCTAATGATGCAGACATATGAAATCTTGGACATATCTTCAACCTCTACTTTATCTTTAGCATTGATATATGAAAAACCTAAAGGGATTGGCCAATAGAGTACTCATCAATTTAACTTTGCTCATTCCACCTTCTCAATATAGCTGCATCAAAATAATTATAGCTTTTATCTTTTTAACTATTCATTTGAATAATTTTTTTTAGTAAGACCCAATTACTTCTTCTCAAATTTCTTTTCCCAAAAAGATCTTTAGCTCATTCACACCATACCTGTTGTTTGCAACAATTAACTTATCATCCACATATAATAGAAAAATAAACAAAAAAATTAATAAAATTCTTAATATACCAGCAGGAATCATACTCACATTTCTTATGTCAAATCATGCAAGAGCTAAACCTTTATACTCTTACTATTGAGACTATTTTAATCATAAAATGACTTCCTTAATTTATATATCAAGTGTTACTCAACAGGTTAAATTAAATCCTTCGAATTGCTGCATGTAAATCCACTACTCCATGTTACCATAAAAAGTTATTTTCACATTCAGATAGTCTATATATATATCCAAAATTAGCTACCAACGATCATTATCCTAATGAAAGTATGTATGACCACTAAAGAGAAAAGCTTATCATAATCAATCTCCTTTTGTTGTACATATCTTTTTCATATTAGTCGAATCTTGAAACTTTTTTCCTCTTTTTCTAATACTGTTGGCTTCAGTATGCATATTCATTTGCATCCTATAGGCTTTGAGAAGCTTCACTAGTTCCCTTATCTGGTTCATATGCAAAGACTCGTTTCTCCATTGTAGCTCCTATAATCGATCTTTATCTTGACTAACCATAGTGTCTTAAAAGGTAATTAGATCCTCATTACTAATAATAAGTGTGAAAGATACTAAGTCTTCCCAACTATATCTATTTAGAAGTCTAATTATGTTTCTTGTTTTATCTATGATTATACTATAATACTACTCTCCACCTAACATAGTTCTTCTATCTACTAAACCAAAATTTCCATTTTCTCTAACATCAGCTTCAAAATTTTTAATTCCACTTATCTAACCTTTAAACTAGTACTGCTCTTTGTTGATTTGGCATATCATCTCAATACATTTTCTTCCACATATATTACTTATTAAACACTATATCCCCACTATTTAACCATCTTCTTTGATACAAAGTCTTAAGACTTATTTCCCTTAACATATTTTGCGTAGCTAATAAAGATACACTTTTTTTCTTTGGATCCAATTTACAGCTCTCATCACCGAAATTAGTACATATGTGAGATAACCAAAAATCATCAAATTCAAAAAAATCTACCTCATTCTCTATCCACCTCCTTTACTGCTCCTCCATCCAGTAAAGTATATGTGATATATTGATGAGGTAACATGTCATCTTCATTGTTTCCCCTACAAAATTTAAGGAACTCTACATTTCTTCTTAAGAACTCAAACTTTTTAGTTATGGACCTCTTCATTGGCTCTGAAACATCATTCTACTTTAGAGTGTTACAAATTGTGTAAAGCCTATAAATGTCATATCCTCATAAAATTTTTGAAATTGTGTTTGCATACTTAATTTTGATTTATGATCTCAAGTACTTGGTCTTTTTGTTTATCAAATTCTTTGCCTTTGCCTTTCTCACCTTGAACTTTGTAAAGACCTCATATTTATACTTTATAAAATATACCTAGAATTTTCTTAGAAAAACTATTGATGAAGGTAAAATATCTACTTAACAATAACTCTCTAGTAAGATCATATACATTGATACACACATAATTTAAATTTTCATTCAATTTTGTACTTTCATGTTTTCAATGTCTCCTTAAACTATTTATCAAGCACATAAAACTTTTGTAGGTTTAACTTACAGTGTTTGACACCCTTTAATGAGTTTTTCTTATTAAATTTTATCGATTCTTACTCACCAAGATGGTTCAATCATATGTGCCAACAATGTAGTATTATCTTCCTTTAATTCTACTGAAGCTACTTGTCCATTTAACAATTGCATTCTGTATTAATCTATAGTTTTTCTTGTCAATTATGGCTTTTATAACATTCAATGCACCCTTAACCATTCTAATATTGACTTATTAATTTTTTAGACAAACTCATTCACATGTAAGGTACCCAAAAAAGATCAGATTCTCCATCAAATCTAGTACTTTCCTAATATAATGTAATGTCCTAACAACACCATTAAATATCTTGTTCTTATCAAGTCATATTATGCTAAGTTCACATGCTTTACATCTCTTAATTGGGCAGAGCCAAAGCTGTTGAATATGTGACATAAACTAAATTCTCGTTTAGTGTCATACAATCTAAGCATCCTAAATCTAGAATTTATGAATCCTTCAATTATTTATTAAAATATAGACCATATTTATATCATTGCAATCTAAATCTCTATTCTACACTATTTTAACACGCCTTGACGAATCATCAGCCTTCCTTTCATCTACTTCTTATTTGGGATGTCCTTCCTAATATGCACAGTTTGCTCACATTTATTGTACCAGATTATCTTTTTACCCTTAAGTTTATATTTATAACTCCTCTCAGATAAGCCATCTTTACTCTGCTTTCTCCTACCATCTTGATCTCCACTTATACAGTCTTTCACCTTGAGAGCTTTCACTAGTATCGTGTCTTTGTTGGTTATGAGCCAATAACACAATAGTTATGTCTTCAACACCAATTGTCTCCTCTTTAATGTGAGAATGGTCATCGGACACTTGGAAGCACAACTCTAATACGAGCTAGAGTCCTTTCAAAATATAATTATGCTAAAAGCATAATATTTAAGTAAAATAGTTCATCACAGACAAGGTTTGAGATATGATCATGTTTTACTTTTTCCTTTTATTAAGAAACATGAGCGCATACACACTTATGTTTTAAGTCATGTGCTCCACTACTTCTCTAAAACTCTTTTTAACGAGGAACATACACACACGCATATTTCAAGTCATGTTCTCTTTAAAGGCCCTCTGTCATTCAACTTGCCCTTTAATTCACCTATTTTATTACCTTTGTTTTTGCCTTTAATTTCTAAAGAACATGCCTTAATACATGATCTTGTTCAAACCATGTTCATCCAATACACTTCTAAAAATTTATATATTCTGCTATGAACTTAATTTCTAATTCATACACACACAAAAAACTATATAACCAACCCAATAAAATATATGTAGGGTGATACAACATGCATATACATAAAGTGATACACTATTTACATACATAATAAAACGAATTTGCAAAGGATGTATACTAGAATCGATTTTTTTAGGGATCACTTATAATCTTTATCTTTCAAGTAATTATCAAATAAGCCAACAGATGCACTCAATAATTCGTCAATAATTTGAATAGCAAATTTGATCTAATTAAAATATTTTTTAAGTTTGGCATGTCTCCACCTCTTATTATAATCAGCAGGTAAAAGAACAAGTATATATTTAATATGCGTGGCAATTGCAGTTCAAGATTTCATCTCCCTGTTCGAATGCATTTTTGCTCTTTACATCTGACAGACAAAAAGTTACTCACCAAAAGAAACATATGTGGCTACCATAACTCCAACGGGTCAATTTTGGTGATTACACTATTCTTTTAGCTACTGCTTGGATATCTGGTTTCCTGTAGGATTCAAATTTTTATCCAACTAATAATGGAACTTAAACTCAATTCCAGAGTATTAGTGTTCAGGCATGCACCTTCAGTCAAAATATGAGATTGCTGCTTCGTAAACCCCAAACGTTTTATGAGATACCAAACTTTGAGCCATTTTCAAACATGTTTTACTTGTATAATATGGCAATTGGCAATGGATGGGCATGCCACGTTGTATGTTCCAAATTGGCTTAATCATTGATATCCATAATTAATTAATTATTCATTAACTACTTGGAAATTGTTCCCACAATCACCACTGGGAATTGTATTCAATACAGTTAAGCAAGTCACAGTAGATAATCTAGAATATTAAGTACAGCTTTGAGTAGCTCACGAGCTATTCAATCATATTCCTAATATACTAACTAATGAGGTTAAGTGTTGAAAAAATGAAATGAGAAGAAGAGAGGCGTGCATATGGGAAGCAAAAGTCGACATTTGGCATACAGGGAAGAGCAAAACCTTGTTGTATGTTCTTTTACCACTTAAATCCTAAAGATAAATAGATAAGTTTCTGGTACTAATATCAGATTGTTTACCATTAGGTAAGTTACTTTCAAAAGATCAAATTGATCGAAACGTCGTACTGTCAACCTTTATCAACATTTCACTTGGATTAACCCCAACACTTGATTAAACCCTTGTCGCACAGCAGCTCATTAGTAAGCACGCAACAGTCTTTTCTGATGAGACACTAAACAAACTATTAAATAATCCTAACCCAGAAATAAAGAAGCCGAATTCCTACAGAGCTGTAAATACACATTATTAGAGCAGCTAAAACGTGGGACCTAATATTTCATCAGTAACATAGTAGTGACTGTTGAACATTATTTTATCGTATGGTCAACTTTGTTGAGAAAGTTGCCATAACTACAGTCCTCAAGAAACTCTTGTGAAGGGAAAGAAACGACAAAAAGAGCCACTGAAGGAGTGTCAAGACCTTATCTTTTACTCAATTGAAAATTCGGTTAAGTTTTTGCATCTTTTGACGGAGTAGAATTGGTCCCAGCCGAGAAAAGAGTACCGAAAGGAAAAACAAGAAAATGTATATAATACAGTGAACTTGGAATATTCTATTTTTCAATGGTAGTGGCTAACGTTAGAGAGAGTCACTGTACCATAAAAGCAGCCAAATTAAGAACAGAAACAATAATGTGCGACAGTGTAAGACAGAGAGAGAAGATGCCGACAGTGGTAAGCACATAGGCATCAAGTGTAATGAAAAAGATGGGAAACCAAAGTCATTGCTTAGGAGAAAGAGTGGAGTTGCAGGAATTACATGAGCAGGCGCACAAACGTAAAAAGGCCTCGAGTAAAGACTAAAGAGATAGAATCTGACAGGTTTAAGAGGACACTTACTGTCCTGTGGACCTACGACCATTTCCTTGCACTCCCCCTTTTTGTGACCCCCACAAGGAAAAGGAGCCACCTTCTTTCCTCTCTCACTGATTATCTTTGTGTTAAAACCTTAAACCCTAGTTCAGGGTTTCTGTTATTGGGATCCAACAACCCCATAGTAAGCCAAGCTTAGTATTAGGCTTAAGGTTGCTGGAAGATTCCAAGCAAAGCAAACGTCAAATGACCCCAACCCTTCTGCGCCAGCTGGTCATCTCTTCAGTAAACACATGTTCTTAAGCGGTTTCTTATGAGGTTAAAGGAGAACGGATCGGAGAGGTTGGAGATAGCACCAAACAAGCCCCAAAGTGGGGATGAGAGGCAATAATTAGGAGCTGGACCAGTGTGCAGGCTACGGGAGAGAACTAACATGACCTTGTCGGTTGTTCTGCAAGAGTACCTTCTTCTGTAGGAGTGTCGTCAGTGTCTTTGTGACTATTCAATGTTTATTCGTACAAAGCCCACAAAACCAAACACACCTGTTCCTTTGATTGCATTCTATGGAATTGGATGGGATATAGGAAGCAATCCTCCATCTCACTTTTATGCTAAGATTAAGCCTTAAAATCTCAACCTAATTGCTATGTTTACATCGACTGCAGATATGAGCCTTGTGGTATTTACAGCTTTTTAATATCAAATCTACAGTGCGGTTGATCAAATTATCAAGGTAAGTCATAGGCTCATAGCTAGTTAAATCTAGCAGGGGTCCACGAAGCTTTCATTTTGAAACTTGGGATTTCAAGATCTTTCTGTTCATTTAATTTTTCTTGAGTAAAGTCCTGGGCTCCTCCTGGTATTAATCTCCTCCTCGAGGTCATCTAATCATTTGCTGCTCAATCGCTTGCTTATGTCTACAGGTATAAGGCTGAGATTAGTGACATGGGTTGTTGGCTTTTGCACCCATATACGTCAAAATCAATACTAGAGTTAAGAGAGTAATCTTCAGAGTGACCTAGTGATTAGCTCTTTGATGAAGCTTGATGTTTGATAAGATGGCCTGAATTAGGGCTAAGAAGATCACAGGCGGGAACTTATAGTTTCTCTGTTGAAATCAAGGAAAACGACGGCAATGATGCAGTAGAAAGAAGGGTTTGGTAGATTCAAGTCTTTGGATAAATACTGAATCCAGTTTCATGGCACTGAGAGGCCAAGATAAAGCAGGTATGCCAGGCTCTTTGTTCTACAATCCAATGAATAGAGATTCCCCCTCCAAAGTCCCTTCTGCATCAATAGTTCCAGGTTTAGCAGAAAGAAGAAAAGATCATCAAAGTGCTACAACTCAAATCCTTGACCAACAAGGTCATATTCTTCATCAATCTCAGAAGACAACAAGAGATGCTGACCAATCCACAGATCCAATACCTGTACCAGAGTCAGCTACAACTGTTACCACAAGTGCAATCAACGCAGACCCGACTCCAAGTAGATCGATTTCAAGATCTCCTCCACCAACATTGACGACACCAACGATTAGTTATCGGGAATGTTTAAAGAACCATGCTGCAACTATGGGAGGACATGTCGTGGATGGATGTGGAGAATTTATGGCAAGTGGTGAGGAGGGCAAACCTGAATCTTTGAGATGCGCAGCTTGCGGATGCCATAGGAATTTTCACAGAAAAGAGATCGACGGAGCGCCAAACTATTTAGCTAATTCTCACCATAAGAATAATAGCCAAAGAACTGCCCTAGCTCATCATCATCTTCTTCATCAGCAAGTCAGTACTTCACTTCCTCAACCGCAAACTTCTTTTCACCAGCATCTGAGACAATATCTAGGAACAACTCCGACTGCACCAATAATGATGACCTTCGGAGGAGCTGCAGCGGAGTCATCAAGTGAAGATCTCGACATATTCCAGTCGAACTTGCAAGTGCAAGCATCAATCCATCCATCTTCATCGTCAAAGAAGAGGTTCAGAACGAAATTCAGTCAAGAACAGAAGGAAAAAATGATGGAATTTGCAGAGAAATTGGAGTGGAAGATCCATAAACAGAATGAACATGAGGTGCAACAGTTTTGTTCTCAAGTGGGTGTTAAAAGAAAAGTTTTCAAGGTCTGGATGCACAACAACAAGCAGGCAATGAAGAAGAAGCAACTTGAAGAAATTTGAACCCTTGTAAGGCACTGTTCATAGGTTGGAAGGCATATTAAGTCAAGAATTAGACTACAATCTGCATAACCAAGAAAACAAGTAATTTCTCACTCATCACTAATTTCTATCAAAGTCCACTAGTTTTAATATCCTACATACATTGTAATGCTGTCTTCTAAACCATTCATAGTCATCAAAATGCCATGAATTTGTCATTTTTTCAAGTGAAGCATGCTTGATCTCTCAGTTTTTCTGTTCCATTCTTGATACAAATATGACAACAAAATAGGAAATTGAGAAAGATATTATCTCCTTTTTTCTTACGAAAAGTAAAGAAAGTTTAATCTTAAATTTCCCACTTATGTGTCGTATATTTATTATTTCTTTCACATTCTTTTTATAATTTTCAATTTTCTAAATATGGCCCTCTCAATCAATGAAAGCCTTTTAGATTCCTTGAACTTAACCACAATGTCATTTTAATTCCCCAGTTAAACAAAGCCGGAGCAAACGGGATGTAATTAAAGCATGATGGTGAAATATCAGGCGCCACCACCTCTACACATGCCTTTTCCTGTTACTTGGTTTGGAGGGTTTGCAATTAGGAAGTTATACTCAATGTTTCTTCATGTGGCTCATGATTTTGATGGCGGAAAATGATTGTTTGGTATGATATTTACAAGAAGACAAATAAAGATTGTATGTTCTCTAGCTCAAAGTTAACTTGCCATTACCTATTGGCTTCATATGGAATTCAATTTCGAGTTCCAAGTTCATTCCTGGTTACTTTGCAAATCAAAACACAGACTTGATCAGATGGGTATCTTAAAATCTGATTAAGTGATTCGGGGCCTAACACGTCTTTTCTGAAAACCAACCAATGATCGAAACATATATACCAATCATAGAAATATTTTCTACAGTACTTTAAAGCACATAACTGACACTCCGTTTTCACTTCCAAGTTGTGAGACATGAAAAAACAACTGAGTGTTGATGTTTTCATTCTATGCTTCCACTTCCCAGGTTCACAGGCTCTTATTAATGCCATGAAGAATCCAGCAGGAGATTTTATAATGGCCATCATGAACTTCTGATTTTCACGTAATGTTTTAAGTTCTGAGAGATTGATCCAGAAATCGAAACTCACCATTTTTCTATTCATCTTAAATAGGAACAGTCTTCATAAAATTGGCAGTTGATAGGGAAAATTAATAGGTCTGAACGAAATAAGGTTGAGGAATCATACGAATATGCAAACATATCAGTTTTTTAAAATGAAAGAAGTCCATATGGTTAATGGGTACAAAAATATTCCTAGTTCTATTTGATATCGGTTCACTTTTACAATCTTCAAACTTCAAATTCAACTAAAAATGACATTCTACATTAAAATTTCCAAGTTTACTACGATTATTATGTATTGACATTTAGTACACACATCTTACATAAATATAGTATCAGGTGTGGCTTTTATATTTAATACTATTGGTGTTAGACAAAACGCCAATTTTGTTGGTTAAGGCTATAAATTAAGTTGTCATATGTTGAAAAAGTAATTGAGGTGAAACAAAAGTATTGAGAACATTTTAGAAGAATGGTTAATCCATTTGCCTGCAAGAATTTGAAGGCATTGACATACCAACCTATATATGGTTTTGTGATTTACATGAAATCCTTGCCTTGAATTCAGATAACAGGAGAAGGATGCAGTTATAGGTTTGGATGAGAAGGTGGACTCAATTTGTAAGCCAACTTCCGGTAACCCTGTATTGAAGAGTCTGGAACATAGAAGATCCAAGGACTCTAAACTGGAAACAGTATCTTGCTACAGCTATTTATGTCTAGCTAAGACTTACTCGAAATTTATCATTACTAGAAATAGTTCTGATACACAAACGTAGTCCTCAATTTGAAGAAGTAATATTGCATGCATGATGCAGTGGAGTATCCAAACTAAAAGAAGCAAAGATTAAATTACTAGTTCACTGTGGACATCATGTCCATGATATTTCATAGTATGGTGGTTTCATAAAATGATTTTACCTAGAGGAAAATGTTGTCTCGGATATCATAAACACAAAATACTGTTGCACCTTGCAATAATAATGCCAAAGAAATAACTTTATCAGCCATATAATTTGATAACTTGACCTTATTATACCGTTAAAATCAAAAGGAGAAGCTAGTCATCACATGTTGCATAGTGAATTGTCTAATACATATCGTTTGGAGAAATCAAAAGGACTGATCAGGGGATGAAAATTAAGAAGACAAATAAATTGTTGGGACAAAATGGACAAGTATCCATCATGTGCTATCTAATCAGTCTAGTTGAATTTCTGTCAACATTTTGTATATCAAAGTGCACATTATGCAAATTCATAAAACCTATGTACAATGAAATTCTTTTATTGCTAGGCTCACGAGGTTTATTCTGAAAGAAATTGAAACACGAGATTTCAGATTAATTGTATAATTAATCAACACAATCGATTAACCCTAAAATTGTAACATACTCTATTCAATAATTGATTGGATAAATACCTGGAAATTGCGAAAACATTGAATCCATTGTGATTTCTCCGTAAAGCGACGTGATCGAGACGCAGAGGATTTACTACTGCTATTCCAAACCTTAATCAGCAAAAGCACGTACAG
>JAOSBM010000204.1:21316990-21327325 GCA_027568955.1 Erythroxylum tenue | reverse complement strand
ATAAAATCACTGTGTCAAATTCTCTCTCTCTTAACTGTGTTTCTCAATTTCGTTATTACGCAAGATTTACAGTAATTTACATATAAACAATTATTGTGTTTTTAAACGAAAAGAATTTTAGCAAAAGGGGATTAACGAAAAGTATAACACAATTCAACCCCCCCTTCTTGTGTTTTTGCATATTGTTATTAACATTTGTATTAACGTGTGATTCACTTCACGAAGGACATCGTCCCAAGGGTAGTCACGGATAAGAGTGGCATAATGGCAGCGAGGGGTTGGAGGAAGTTTGAAATGTTCCCGAATGGCAATGGGAGCGAAGGTGCGGGGAATGGTAACACCTCGGAAAGTAATGCCGAAGGTGCTGGAGTAACGAGCATGGGTGTAGAAGTGTCGGACAAAGGTGGTATTGCTAGGAGTCCTAGACTGCACTAAGCCAGAGAGTTGACACTGGACGAGTTGACGAACAAAAGGATTATTGTGGAGAGTGAGAGGGAAAGGTCGTTCCTTGGGTAACGCCCTGGCCTTGACTTTCGCAGCCAGGTCAGTATACTCCGGATCGACCGGAAGGGGGGAAGAGTGGGTTGGTGAAACTGGCTGATGGGAGGAATGGGAAGGTTGAGGAGATAGGGAGTTTTTCGAGGAAAACTCCAAAGAATCTGAAGAAGCAGTGGGATGATGTGAGGGAGAATGATCGGAGGAAAATTTAAGGGAGCCGAAAGAAGGAAGAACATGAGAGGGGGTGTGGGGACGGTCGAACCTGTTGGCGTTCTTAGTGCGAGGCATTTTCCTGTAGAGAAAACAGAGATAGAAAGGTCAATTAAGCAAAAGAAACAAAAACTGCCTCTTCGCCGCGACGTGTGGTTGGATGTTGCGACAAAACAAGTTCTAGGACCACACGTCGCGATGAGATACGTTACACGTCGCGACGAGAGTCGATTTTCGGACACACAGCGCGGCGAACGAACTCTTCCGCAGAAACCTATTCTAATATACTAAACAAGAACGAAAAGGAACAAAAAAGGAAAGGACGCTTACAGAGACAAATGCAAGAAGACGAAGACAACGGGGGACGACGACAAATAACGGTAGATGGCGGAGACAGGAGGCGAGGGAGAAATGCAGCAGCTATAGAGAGAGGAGGTCGCGGCGCAGAGAGAAATGAACTGAATTGAAAAGGAGGCGGTGAAGAGGAGAGGTGCCGGAAGTTTAGAAGGGTTGGGGGCGATTTTACGAAAACGCCCCTGGTCAAAAGAAAGGATCTCCGTGCAATAAGGGTAAAAAGGAAATTGTTCAGTTCTAGGGTTTCCGCAAAATGACTACATGTCGCGACGTGTGAATTTAAGCACGTCGCGATGAAGAATTTGAAGTTCGTCGTCGCGACGTGTAAGCTAATGCACGTCGCAACCTGACATACGAGACACGTCGCGGCGAGTGATGCCACGTCGCGATGAGTCCTTTCGAGAAGAAAACAAGGCCTAAAGGATCCTAAGCATTCTTGTATGATCAATTAAACATTTACTAATCTCTTCTACCACGCATCATGTATCATTCATCCAAAAAGTTTCGGGCTAAAAAGGAAAGTTAATTTATTAGAACATGAAACTGAAAACCTACCCATCTATACTATTCCTACTGGTTGAGTCTCTCCCCCACACTTAGCCAATATATTCATGCACAACAAATTCAAGCTATTGCCAATCAATATGCACAATTATATTGTAAGCGAAAAAGAAGAGACAACCTGGTGCTCATGGTGGGTTTTTCAGCTCGGGATAAACGTCCGGCCTGTATTCAAGCTTCATCTCAGCAGCTTGACTTCTTTGTAGCTCTGTGCCCACGCCCATACTCGAGGGTTCACCTGCAATATCAGTAGTAAAATTTCCTCCAAAGGAATCATAAGTTAGAGGATTCATATGTTGTGCGAATTCAGCACATGCATCATCAACAACGACATCAAGCATATTAACTCCAAGGAGTGAATAATCCTCATGGGGGTATTTTATTGCTTCATACATGTTGAAGCTTACCTGTTGGTCTCCAACCTCCATGGTGATCTTACCTTCCTTCATGCTTATCATTGTACTAGCTGTCCGCAAGAAGGGTCGTCCGAGAATCAGTGAAGTATCCTGCACAACTTCAGTAGACATGTCAAGCACATAAAAATCTGCAGGAAACACTAAACCTGGACAAGTATGTCTTCAATTATTCCCACGGGATGCCTAAATGATCTATCCGTCAATTGTAAAACTACCGAAGTCGGTTTAAGATTTTTCACTCCTAAAGCCTCATTGACGGATTTTGGCATCACATTTATGGCTACTCCCAGATCCAACAATGCTCTTCCTATAGTTACCTTCCCTATGATGCAAGGAATGGTAAAGGATCCAGGGTCTTGACATTGGACCGGAATTTGTGGTTTGAAAAGAGCGGACACATTGGAGCTCACTTGTACCCTTTCGTTCGGCCTAAATTTCCTTTTGTTCGTGCACAAATCCTTCAAGTATTTGGCGTAGGCCGGCACTCGTTTTACTAGATCCAGCAAGGGGACATTTATCTCCACCTTTCCAAATAAATCAATTATGTCCTTCTCATGCTTGAGCTCATTCATCTTTTTGCTCATTAGATAAGAATTTGAAAAAGGGAGGTCTCTCAGATTCACCTCCTTACTAGTGGCTCCGTGTTCGCTTGACTTTTCAACCTCGAATTTTTCTTCTAAACTCCTTGGAGTTGTTCCTTTCTCCTTAGCTGTTGATTTCTTCTCGTTCAACAGATTTTCCTCTCTAACACTTTCCGATCTTATTGTCTTCTCCTTAAATTGAGGCGCTTCTTCAACCTCAATTTCCTCAGTGCATGCTTCCTCCTCTGGAATGTCAAATTTCACCTGCTTCCCGCTTCGCAAAGCTATTGCATTCAGGCTCTTTGGATTCATCACAGTGTTTGAAGGAATTGTTCCATTGCTCCTAAAATGTTTATGTTCTCCGCCTTGGTCTCCCATTGCTCCATTCTTTTCTCCAAAGCGTTAAATCTAGTAGCAGTCTTAGAGGAATCTTGTTGAATCAAATTCGCTATTGCATTAAACTGGTTGGCATTTGAATTCCTCTCTTCCTTCATCAATGTCATCATGTTGTGCAGCAACTAGTTTGTTTCCTCTTTTGCAGGCACCGTCAAAGCTTGTTGATCGGGGAACTGGTTATTAGAAGATCCAGCTTCGCTTCCTTGTTGGAATCGGTTCGGCGCTCTGCCTTCCTCATTTCTCCAACTAAACCTAGGGTGTGCTTTCCATCCCTCATTGTAGGTGTTGGAGTACGGATCCCATTTCTGATTTTGTCTTCCGGGATATACTGCCGATACCTCTTCATATCTTCCGGGGCAAACGCTCGAAATATGCATCACCGACCCACAGGTTTCACAACTAGGTGCGGTAAGATCCATTAAAGGAGGTGGACGATGCACATTCAAATTCTTAAGTTCGGCAGTAATGAAAGACAATTGAGAAGTTATCCTATTTTCTAGGGAATCCACTTTCGACTCTAGACTCTCCATCCTTTTTGCTTGAGTCGTTAAGGCTCCCACTTCATGTACTCCTCTAGAATCGCGGACACTATATTGCTAGTGGTTTAGAGCCTTCTTTTTGATAAGGTCCCAAGCTTTCGACGCGGTGAGGTCAATCAGGGATCCTCCTGATGCTACATCCAACATCCCTTTTTCTTGGTTCTTTACCCCATCATAAAAATATTGCACCAACTGTTCATCTGGAATTTGATAATGGGGGCATCTCGAAAGTAGGTCTTGGAATCGGTTCCAGTAGTCGTATAAGGACTCATCATAGTCTTGTTTCGCCGAATAGGTCTCCTTCCTCATTGATGAGGTCCTAGAGGCGGGAAGGTACTTTTCCAGGAAGGTCTTCCGCAAGTTGGCCCAGCTATGGTAGGCATTGGCCACATGCCTCGGGAGGCTCATGTACCACTCCCGTACCTTACCTTCCAGCGATAGGTGAAAAACCTTCCAGAGTACTTGATCCAAATGTGCTCCTAACGATTTCATACTCTGATAAATCATGGACAGTGCTTGTAGGTGCATGTAAGGATCCTCTCCTGCCAAACCGTGAAATTTGGGAAGGGAGTTTATCAGCAAACCTTTCACTTCGAAATTCACATCGAAGTTAGGGCAAGCAGCAGTGAAGGGGTCATAATTGACATCTGATGTGGTGGCTTCCCTAATAGTCCTACGTCTATGGTTGCCGTTATTATCACCTACTCTCTCTTGCTCACCGTTTAATCCATGATCTCCATTCCTAGGTTGGTTAACAGGAAAGTTCGGGTGTTTTGCCATGTTGTTCTCTACTTGCTCAATTATTCTTAGTCTCTCTTGTTCTCTCCTTTCTCTCCTAAGCTTCCTAAGATGTCTTTCTATCTCAGGATGAAAATGAACAAGCCTAAGTTTTCTGGGCATGCACGAGAACAATCCACAGAGATAAAAATTGAAGCTGAAGCAAAATTTAACTAACAAACACACAATTTCAAGCAAAAAGTGAAATGTGATGGATGCGAGTGTATGCAAGTATGAATGTATGTATGCATGTATGTATGTAAAAATGCTAAGTGTGAAAAGTGTAAGTACAAAAGTATGCAGTGTGTAAATGCAAAGGAAATGAAAACCTATACTATTGACAAGTAAAAATGACTTTGGCTAGCCTATAGAAAACCAATTTCTTGGTTCCCCGGCAACGGCGCCATTTTGATCGCGGCTCGTCGTTCGATTCTAAATTGATCCTTGGAAACCGGTCAAAAATATTAAATTCCAAAGATTGCAGTACAAGATGCAACCTCTCTCACTTTCTCGGAATCGACGAAAAAGGTTTATGCTAGCCTAAAGTCAAGTAAATGCAATTAAAGCTGATAAAAAAGGGGGGTTTTGCATGTTGATCAAAATTGAGGAAAATAACTAAAAGTAAAGAAAACTTGTAAGAAAATTTCTTTTTGGATTTTGGGAATTTTGAAAGTAATAAAAACTTAAACTATGATCAAATTGGATAAAGTCCTCTTGAAAATGAGCTTAGGCTATCACGGTTCGAAATAAATTTGCGGGGAGTGAAATCCACTAAGTTTCCAAAAGATCAACCTTAAAGGATCCTTTAAGTCCAAAGTTTTAATTAATGAACCCATTACTTAAAACTTTGTTAAAAACATCTTAGTGCGCGAAATGGACATGTTAATGCAAGTGGTTAATCGGATCAAACACAATCATCTATATCAAACACAACCATGTAGATAATGAAGATTAATGCAATCACCAAAGGACATATATGAGACCTCATATATTAATCATCAAAGTTCTACAAATAACAAGTTCCAAATCGCAAAACATTGTTCAACACATAGTTAAACTCTAACCATGCTAACCTAATCATACCACTATAAACCCTAACTCAGAGTTTTACAATAATATAATTAAATTTCAGACAATGATTGGTTACTCCCCTTTGAAGCCCGTGAACTCAAGCCGACGCTACATCTTCAAGAGGTCGGAGTGCCTAGCCAAGCATGACGGTCGTAGTCCTCAACACTGTCGTGACTCCGACGGCATCCATGGTGAAGATGATCCTGCAGTGTAGATGAAGACATGTAGATGACGATGAAGTGGTCGACGGTGAATGATGGTCGTGGTGGAGAATGGCGATGATGAAGTGTTCGGATCGTCTCTAGGTTTCCGAATGTGTGTCTGTATATGATGTGTGTCCTTCAGTGTGCAGCTGCCTCTTTTTATGACCTAATTCGGCAATTTTATACATGATGGATACGGGCCGGGTCAATACAGTGAGGAAATTTTTTATTCGGAGTCCGGGTTTCTGTCTGCACGTCGCGACGAGACAATTAATGTATGTCGCGACGTGCGGCTCCTGCTTGCTTGCCGGGACGTGTTGATTTGTTGATGTCGCGACGTGCAGTTGTCCGTTGACGCGCCGCGACTCAGAAATTGGCATACGTCGTGACGTGCTTGATTTGTTCTGTTGGACGCGTCGCGACGTGATGGAAGGCTCACGACCTGTTGACTTCTTGGCATGGTTGACTCCTTTGTGTTCCTACAATTAAATCACATTTTGCAGCATCAATTGTCCTTGGAAAAATTATAATGCAATCAATATCAATTTATAACAATTTTACTAACAAATTGCAATTAATAAGAGCTCACTATGAGGAACTAACTTAAGCACAAAAATCACAAATTAGGAGTCAAAAAGTACATTAACAATTATGAAAATGCAGCCAATTAATAATATAAACTTGGGCTCAATCAAATTCTCCCACCAACAATATACATCCAAACTTATACGCAAAAAAGCAAAAGAAAATAAGTCAAAATTACTCAAAGATTTCAAATGAGGATCGATCCTTATTGGTGTGGGTTGTTAGAGAGATAAATGGGTCTAAGAGAATGAAGAACTTTGAGTGAATCAAGCCTCGCAAGTGCTTCCTCTACCCATTGATCCCATGAGTTCTTCTCCATTTATTAACATAACGGAGACAGGCAAAGAGAGAGTGAGAGACATGACTGTAATAAAAGTGGTTAGTGAGTGGTGACTGTTCCACAACAGTCAAAATGTGGTTGTTTTTTAATTGCTAAACTCTTAACCAGAAGAAGAAAAAAAGGTAGGAATAAGAGACATGAGAGGAGAAAGTAAAGCAACATCTGGAGAAACCAAGACTCTTCTTTTTGAAAGCTTTGGAGAAATCAAGACGTAGACACGTGAGTATATATTGATATATTAAATGTTTTTGGGTTGTGGTCTTGTGGAGGGATATATGGCTTGCTTGTTTTTTTAAAACAAGTGCAAATTTTTAATTTCATTAATATAATTTAATTTAAAAAAACTAAAAATTATGGTAATTAAGAAAAAACATCATGTTTATAATGCATATGAATTAAAGTTAATTTTTAATTACATTATACATATAATTTTACAAATATATGAAAATAATATTAATAAAAATAAAAACTATTGTTATTTTAAATTTCAATTATTATGATTTTTTGAAGCAGTTTGAAGTAAAATTATTATGGTTATTATTTATATGTGAAATATCTTAAAATTATTGTTGTTTCATATTAATTGTGATTATTATTTATTATTATAATTTTTGGAGACAAGATTGATGTAAACTTATAAAGTATACAATACAAATATACAATATAATAATGGACTATTTTGTAATTTAAAAAAATTAGGGACTATTTCATAAATTTAAAAAATTACGCGAAACGGTACCTGATATTGACCGATATTACCAAGTACCTTATAAGAACTCAATCCGATACCTAGGTCGGTACGATATTTGCAACTTTAGTGGAACCTGATAAGATGTATCTTGTAATTTCCTACGACTTTTTAAAACTCTGCTAGATCTTGCGTGACCAAAAAATCAATCTTAACTCAACCAAGGTTTTAAATTGAAATTTGCGAAATAATTATGGATGATGAAGAGGTAATTGAAGAAAATAAAAGCACAATTACTAAAGATTACAATAATAACCTGACCTTAGTTCATTTTAAAACCTTAACTCCAATCAAAAGTCATATATGGAAGAAGTTATACATGTTAAAAAAATTGGAAATTCCATATGTTGGGAAATTGAGGCAGGATTAAATCTCACGTATAACGGAATAGTTGAAAAACATTCATTTTGATTTCTTGAGAGTTAAAATCACTTAAAAACTATAAAATGATTAACACATAAATCTTAATTCGTACCTTATTTTGAAGCTTGATCATTTTTCTTGTTGTTTCTCCTGAAATTTTTCTAAAATCGGCTCATCTCAACCATCGTAATCGCATAAGTGTCCAACCTCTAATATTATCTACATAATGTATTGAGAGAACTCTGCAACTATTACAGAGAGGATTAGGTAAGGAGTGTTTGCTCTCTTAGAGTTTAATCATGTTTATAATAAGTTTTTGATATTTAATAATTTGATTAGAATTACAAATAGTTCTAATTAAATACCAATTATACCTAAATAAGATCCAATATATCATATTGATCCTTGTTTATTAAATATCTCATATTTAATCTTAAAGTTTCTCAAATTTTACAATTAAGTCCAATTTGATTAAAATACTTTTCTCTATTCAACTTGTTCTTTGTGTGTGACCCATTAGGTTCCAAAATATATTGACAATATATATAAATTATAATCCTAAATCATATTTAAGACTCGATAAATTAAAATCTTTTAATTTATTTTTAATTCTCTAATTAAACAATTCATATCTGTAGATCAATATTGACATTTAGCAATCCGTCATGACTACCCAGATATTTAGAAATGTCAAAATAGTTTAAAATATTTAGAAATGTCAAAATAGTTTAAAATAACATTTATGTGCATGATTTTTTTCATATAAGTTAATTATTTCATCATACAATGTTTTGATTAGGTATATAGCATAAAGTTAATGTTTACTCTATTTGAGTCCAATAATGTTAGTTCTTTATTATTAGCAATTGATTCAATTAACAACATTTGTAAACTATATACAAAGTGTTATTTTACCTTAACTAAAGATTTTCCGAATCAATACTAGTCGAGAATAACAAAATATTCTCCCTAATTACTTTAAGGTAATGAATTATATATTGATCACTCACTATCTTCATATAATTTATATTATATTCAATGACAATATTAAAACAGGTCATAATTAGTATCAAAACATAATAATCCTTGTATTTAACAACTTTAGAGATCTCAAATCAAAAAAATCACTTATATAATTATCACAATTTTCAAATCAGTTTATCGAATAAGATGAACTTACAACATTAATCAACACAATACAGGTTGGTCGAACACTAGACTTGAATAAATGCAGAACTGCAAAGAGTCCAGATAAGGTGGGAATCAATGCTTTGCAAGAGAATCTCATCGAAGTCCCAAAAGCAATGCCAGAGCTTTAATTCTCATATGAGACTTCCTTGGAACTAGTTGGCATATATAGGTCATTTCTTTTTCTTGGATATGAGACAGGATAAGTAGTTAAAGTGTTAAACAGGTTGTGGTCCGGTTGCATGACCTTTTCTTTTCTTTTCTTTCTTTTTTATTTTATTTTATTTTGGTTTATATATAATAAGATTGCTAAGCAGTTAGGTTCGTAACTAGGTTGTTGGCCAGTAATCAGTGGGAAAAGTTGGATGGACCACATAGAAATAACGCTTTATAGATTCTCAATCTCCACCTTTTTGGATCATTTTGTGGTCCATGACAAGAATTTACTTTGAACTCTAAATGGTCTATTGCGCAGAATTCCAACTAACGGTCTAACAGAAGAATGGGGGTGGAAACGGCTGGAAAATGTAAGACACCAAAATCCCGTATTAGCCAATGCTAAACAATGCAAAGCCATATCACCACTCTGTCGTTAATCTTGGCTGAAATAGTACAAGTACATTGGGAACTGGAATTTCTAACATCTTGTCTACTAAAATTAAAGAATACAATAAAAGTAGGTTACAGGAAGAAGCCCAGTTGGTTATTGCGGAAGAAAGTGAGTTCAAGGTCTTGGGTTCGAATCTCGGCAGCAGTAATGTGGGAGTTTATCTAATGTAGTGATTTTTTGTGCGTACTGAACACTGAGCCGTCTTTTTGAGAAATTGGCTAAGATCAGACCGTGATTTATCTCCCTCACATAATATCGGCCGAAGTGTGAGGACGCCTAAGATAGGCGTTCCACCTTATGAGTCCAAGGAAGGAGCTAGGACGTGACTACATAGTTCTGACAATAGGCAGTTTGGCTACCTGTGCGACTTGTCTCAAAAGCCTTAGTTGCTGTTTCCACTTGACTTGTAATTGGGAAATGGGACTCGACCTGACTCGATTTCCCTGACGTCCATGATGAGAATCTCATAGTGCCTCTTCACTTCATCTGCAGATTTTCCATCCACAGCTTTGGCAATATTTTGCCAGCGGTCAGGTGTGTCCTTGTCATATAAAGCCAGGGCCTTTTTCGAATTGTTTGTTTTGTTTAGACGTCCAAGAAGAGCTGGAGCAACGTGAAGAGGTGAGCGAATTTGATGCCATACCAGAGAGTTTGTCTAGTCAAGGAGATGACGAGTCAAGGGTTGTGGTCTAACATTGAGATGGCCAAGCCAAGAGAGCTCCTTATATGCAGGAGGATAAGGCTTGTGGGGCTGTGCCAGTTGGTGAATATATCCTCCAAAAGTCTGATACGGCGTGACTCGTCTGCTTAAGAACCACAAGATCTAGGGACAAGGACGTACAAGATCTGGGAGGCCCAGAATACCACTGACCCTTAAATAATTCTATCCTTATAT
>JAOSBM010000204.1:21299735-21310807 GCA_027568955.1 Erythroxylum tenue | reverse complement strand
CTTTCTTTCCTTGTAGAATTAGGATCTTTACAAGGATATGATTTCTTTTCCAAGTAGAAGTAGGTCTTTCTTTCCTTGTAGAATTAAGATCTTTACAAGGAGATGATCTCTTTTCCAAGTAGAAGTAGGTATTTTTTTTTCTTTCTTTGCCAAATTAAGACCTTTACAGGGTAGGACTTTTTTTTAGAAATCTTCATTTCTCCCAATCTACATGTCCTTTGACCTTCTAGATTGTTCCTGGATCCATTTCTTGCAGTGGCGAACAAGAAGCTTCCGGAATGTAGAAATCCTAGTTGAAGTAGGATTCCTTATAGGATTAGGATTTCTGCAACTTTGGTCACCTGAGGGTATTTCGACCTCCTCACTCTGAAAATGACATCCAAAAGTCCTAAATCTTCCTCCTTAGCATGATTTTCTTCACTTGACACCTAAAACACTTGAAATGATAAAATCAATATAAGCCACGTGATTTAGACATCAAATGAGAATAAAAACTAAGTGTAAAAGTATAAAAAGATAAGAAAATATGAATGCATCAGACATCATGCTGACGTCAGCCATATGGATTTCTAAGTAATTTAAAAAAATACACACAAAAATCTCAGATTTCCCATAAAGGTGCCTTGGGGTGTTTTAGGTCTGTTTCCGGGTCTAAAAAATGTATATAAGTGAATTTTTCCATTTTTTGGATTTTTTACATTAGTAATAAATTAAAGTTTAACTTTAGAAGAATTAAGGCGTCGTGAATCCGATTTTGAGTAAATTTTCATGCTTCGGACATCACATGAGGGAGATAGTTTAAGTTTTCGTGTCTCGGATCTCATGTTCAGTGTTCGCGATTGCATGATAGTTGCTGGGAAAAGGAATTGAGACATTCTGATGCTATTCTTGAGTACAATGAACTTGCCATAAGGAGATACATGAGGTTCTCGTGTCTCGGGTGATCGGTTTAGTGTCTAGTGATACATGATAGTCGCTCTACTGAGATTTTTCATTTACGAAAGTCTCAAATGAAGTTTTCAGAGAATGTCTTCAGCACGAGTGTGTGACAATGAGGTTGTGCATTCGGATTTTTGCATTTATTGATGTTAAATTGTTACACACCATATGCCCATAAAGAATGTGAGGATAATATAAAGCTGTATCCCTTGTGTTTATGGACTTTTTGAGTGCAGATAGGGATGGCATTGGGTTTTCAACCCGATTAATATTTGCATTACCCGACACAAAAAAATGGACATAGAGGCTAAAAAATAGATTTTAAATGGATGTTGAAAAATGGATATGGATATGGATTTGGATATTGGTCTAGTGATAACCCGAACCGATGGATACCCATATCTACCCATTTTTTATTAACTCTATTTTTCTATTTTTTGAATATTTATGGATAAATATAATAAAATATTAATATTTTATGAGAAGAAACAACTTTAAAATCTTCACTTTACTCCTCAATCTATTTTTTATAGGATAATAATAATGCAAATGATATGGAGATGGAGTTTTGAATGTTATAGAGTTCACGCAAAGACAATTTGAAGCTTTGGATATTTCAGTATTTGTTTTAGTTCTTGACTATAAAAAATATATGTTGCCTTTACACTAGGCATTATGATTTTTATTACTCCAATTTTACGATTTTTTAAGACATAAAAATCAAAATCTTGACTTATTATTATTAAAGTAATTTTGATTTGGAGCGTTCACAAATATCTGCTCTTTATATTTTCTATTTAGAAGTTATATTTTTATGCGCTATACAACCCGATAGATATCCAAAAACTCGAATAATCCAATGGATTTGGATATGGGTAGTAAATCATAAAAATCGATGGATATGGATATGGATATAGATATGGGTTGAGTCATAAAAATTGGATATGGATATGGGTAGAGTAATTCACGAACCGAACCCTACCCATTTCCATCCCTAAGTGCAGATGAGGATGTAGTCATCAAAGTGGTCTTTCAAGTTAGTATTTTGAATTGTTCTACTTGCATGTTGGGGGATCTCTCTGATTTTATACTTGGTTATTCTACCCAAAGGTGTTGCATTACATAACATTTTGAGATGTGTATAAAGGCATTAGATGGGGGAAAGTTATTGCTCAAGTGATCTATTCATCCAAAGGTAGTAGTGTCATAAGAGTTGATAGTTTGTACTCTGATCGCTTTTATGTGGAGGTTTAATTGGTTATATTATGTATTTAGCCCAAAGATATTTCATAATATGTGTAATCGGATTTTTAGTAAAGATACTATTCAATGACTCTGAGTATCGTTGTTATCCTACATTTGTGCTGAATGAAATATTGTTATTTTGTAGTCTCCTTTTCGGTCAACAAAATCAGTGTCATCATTGAAACCCTGACCAGATTCAATACGAAGAAGTGGACAGAGGATGTATTGAATGTTATGGAGATAGTTGGGGTTGATATGGCCATACTGACGAATAGGCCATCTCCACCTACATCCATAAGCTTGAGAGCTCATAAAGAAACCTATAAAGCTTGGGATCGGTCTAACAGATTATGTCTGATGACCAATAAAAGATCTACACCTGACCATCTGCTTGGTAGACTTTTGGACGCAGGCATTGCAAAGGAGTTGCTTGGTAATGTCGCTCAGAGGTACGCAATCTCACCTAATGTTGAGGCAAGTGCCTTGATGAAAGAATTATTCTCCATAAAGTATACTGGAGAAGGAAGAGTAATGGAGTACATATCAAGAATGATTCATCTTTACAAAAGATTGAAGATGTTAAACATTCTTGTTCTTGATGTCTTCAGTGTTCACTATACTCTGAATACACTCCCTCCAGAGTTTAGTAATCAGGTGATGATATATTACTCGCTAGATGAGAAATGGGACTTCAATGCATTGATAGGCCATTGTGTTGTTGAGAAGGAGAAACTCAAGCTTGCTGCTCCTACAACCCTTAAAGCAATTAAAAGGAAGGCAAAAATGATGCCCGCTAAGATTAAAGGTAGAAAGATTAAATCTTCTCCACATGTTGATGTTGGTCAATCCAGTACTGGTAAAGGTCCATATGACATAAAGAAGCTAGAGGCATAAGGTCTAAAAGGAAAGACTGAGACCATCAGGTAACTCCTTGGCTTATTAATTTATAAATCTAATTTGCGATATTTGCATTAAGTATTTGGTGGCTATATAATGGAACATCTGATCAAGGTGCTTCCACGATGCAAGTGTTCATATCCAGGATAAAGCCAAATAAAGGGGAGGAGAAATTGATGGTTCACAGCAATGAAGAAGTAGAAGTAATATCTATAGGGAATGTATCTACTAAACCTTGTTGTAACGTTCATTTGGGTTTTACACGACACATTTTATATGTGGTCTTTTGATCAATTTTAAACAATGAGGGTTAATTTTTTTGTATTTAATTCTTCTGTTGTACAGTTTTTGTTTAATACAAAACATAATGGTACAACTTTCTTGTCATATGGTTTGTATAGTATGTGTCTTACCCCGAATTAGATATATGCTTCCTCGTATTTTGCTAAACAAGTTATGAAATGAAGAAACTTGATGAATGAGAATTCATACATGGTGTGACATAAAAGTTTAAGCCACATTTCCAGAGCTAGGTTGAGAGATTGATCAAGGAAAGCATTTCTCAATTCTAGATTATAATGATCTGGGAACATGTGCTAATTGTTGTAAGAGTAAGTTGACTAATAAGGATATTGAGTTCAACTCATGCTTTTGACTTGTTGAGTCTAATAAATAAAGATATTGGTAGACCTTATACAGTTGAATTGTGCAATTCTAAAGGTATTTGGAGATTTGTTGATGATTATTCCCATTACAGTTATGTGTTCTTGCTTAAAGAATGAAGGTTGAGAACTAATTGGAAAAATTCATCAAGATAGTTAGATTTGACCGTAGAGGAGAATATTATGGCAAACATGGTATTTCAGGACTTTAAAAGGTCCGTTTGCTAGATATTTGAAATCGGTTAGAATAGTGACTTAATTTACTATGCTGAGTAGTTCTGAGCAAAATGGTGTGTTTCCAAAAGACATAAATGCACCCTAAAGGACTTAAAGAAGTCGATGTAAAACATGGTTATTCTACCTGATTATTTAGAAGTTTGAAAACTTTTCCATGCATACATTCGTGTATGGGGCTGCCATACTGAGACAGTATAATCCTTATAAAGAAATATTGCATGCTCATTCCGCTCATTACTATTTAGTAAGATATCTCAACCCTTTTAAGGCTACAACTTTTACTGTATAAAAAGGGGACTAGAATAGTAGAATCACAAACAACTAAGTTTCTGGAGTACATTGTTTATGATAATGGTGGGCCCTTTGACCCTTTGGATGATAGTAGGGTGGATACTATAGTTATCATGTACTTGCTACTCATATAGTTAGATCCAGTGGATCTAGGTCTCTGTATCGTGCTTGTATAGGAACATGAATCCGTACCTGTACACACAGTGGCTCCTGGGGGTACAAGATCTACCAGAGTGAGATGACTTGCTATCTCATCTGATTGCATAGTTTATCAGGTGTACAGGACTATGATATTAGACATGTTTTGAATCCTGTTACTTTTACATAAGCTGTTTTTGGACCTAATGAAAATGTGTGGTGGGATGCAATGAATGACGAGATGCAATCCATGAAGATAGTGAGGTTTGTGAGCCAATTGATTTGCAGCGGAACTGCAAACTCATCAGTTGTAAATAAAGATTAGACATAAAGGATTTTGGGATAAAGTTCAGCGGTTTATAGGCTTGTTTAGTTGCCTAATGGTTCACTTAGGGAGAAAGGTTAACTTTAATGTTACCATTTCTCTTATATCCTTATATGATACATTTTGAGTGATTAAGCCAATTGTAGCTCATGATGGTATAGAGTTACATCAGGTGACTATCAAAACTGCTTTCCTGAGTAAAAACCTTTATGAAGAGGTCTATATGGTACAACCTGAAGGATTTCAGGATTAAAATGGAAATGACATGGTTTACAAGTTATGCAGATCAATATATAGTTTACATCAAACCATCCGAAAGTGATACCTTATAGTTGATGAGGGGCTTCATGGAAAATAAAGTTAAAAGATGCTTGTACTATGAGGTCAGGGGAAACAAAATTATCTTCATATTATTGCATGTTGTTGATTTATTGCTCACTTCAAATTACTTGACCATGTTATATAAGGTTAAGCAACTTTTGGTCAAGAACTTCGACTTGAAGGAACTTGACGTAACATCTTTTGTCCTAGGTATTCAGATTCATCAAGACAAATCTCAACACTCATCAAGCCTCTCATAGAGTGTATACATTAAGTATATGTTACAAAGGTTTAATACGGTTATCTGTAAACCTATCGTAGCACCTATCTCTCATAGTGAGAGATACTCTTTGGCACAGTGCCCAAAGAATAAAATAAAGAGAGGTTATGAGGAATATTTCATATTCTAGTACGGTTAGTAGTCTAATATATGCTTAGCTATGTACTAGGCAGGTGTAGACTATTAGAATGTAGTCTAGTGAGTGTTCAGATAATTAAAGGGAGCTAAGGATTATATGTTGACATATAGAAAAGTTAATAAACTAAACCTTGTAGGGAATTCAGATTCATATTTAACTATATGTCTAGAAGATCAAAAGTCCACTTAAGGTTACTGTTTAAGCTTACAGATGGTACAATGTAGTGGAAGAGTGTCAAGTCGACATGCGTGCCTTCCTCGACCATGCATGCAAAGTGTATGCTAAGGGACTGCTTCACAGACGGTTTAGCTTAGAAACTTGATTTCTGAGTTATCTGTGGTTGATTCAATGGCTAGACCCATTCGGTTGTACAGTGGTAATATTTTTGATATGCTGTTTAATAACAACAAAGAATTTCTCAGGGTCTTAGCATTTAAAGGTCAATTTTTTGGTCATAAAGGTGTTGATACAAAAAGGTAACATTAAGGATTGGAGCATTTAAGAACTGAGGAAATGTTAGTCGATCCTTTAACTAAAGGACTTTTCCCACTTGTATTTGTGACACAAGTATACAGTATAGGTGTTTTGACGTCCTTAGACACTGTAAGTTAGGAGATCGCTAAATTTGATCCATGTACATTTGTACATTTTGATGTTTTATGATAGTATGATGGTTCATCGATAAAGATGATCATCATCTATCCTTGATAATACGTGTTATCATACATTGTCATAATACATATAAAAGTCTTAAGATTTGTGTCAATCTTAATCATTAAAGGTCATTGGGCATATATATAGAGAGACCTTGTGCCTATGTCATTTAAACTCATACAGTTTTATATAGATATCCATTAAGTTTGACATGACGTAGGGGATATAGGTTTTTAATCCCATAAAGGTTCTCTAATGTAGTTTAGCATTCAGTTGGAAAATATAAACGTTTTTTCTAATGTAGTTTAGCATTTTGTGAGAGGAAACAAGTTTTTCCCTAATGCTGTTTAGTATTCGGCGAGAGAAAACAGGATTTCTCTAATGTAGTTTAGCATATGTGGTTTAGCATAAAGTTGAAGAAATCGAGACCTACAAACGAAGATGATATAATTTAGATCATAAAGGTATCATCTTAGCTTGCCACGCTCCATTTTTCCATTCATGTTAGTGAGGTATTATGTATATGTGATTGTATTGGATCTGTGTCGCGTATGACATGCATTTGATACTTTTGGTATTAAAAGCCTTACAGGACGAAATGATTGTCTTTCATTATCTTTGGATCAAATGTTTTGTTTTTAAACTTAGTCAACTAATTCAGTAGCGTGCCTTAACCAAGTTTTTAAACTAGGGTCAAAACTACAATTAATACTTATCCAAGGGGGAGAATGTTGGATAATTTTGTCCTATCTTATAAAGTTAGACAACTATAAATTTCATTTTTCTGTTTTTAATAACTTATCAGTTAAGTTATGTAATTTGATCCAGATAAAGATAATAAAGTGGCCCAATAAATTATCTAAATCAATAGGGCGGAGTTCGCGTTAAAAATGGATCCTGATCAATATAGATCGAACCTATATTGGGCCTATGATAGGGAAGCCTTATATAGAAGCCATATATAAAGGTTAAGATCTCCTGTAGTTGCTCATATCAATCGTAAACATAAGGATTCTCTAGAAAGACTTTACCCGTGTCCCGGAGAGCAGTTCTCCTGAAGGCGGCAGTGGATTAACATTGGTTTCGGCTTTAGAAAGCTCGTTTGAAGTTATGGAGTCCGAGGTATTTCCGCTTTTCTTCATTTCTTTCCCTTTCACGTTCTATCTGAGATACGTAACTAAGGTATTGTTACGTATTACACTTACATCTCCACACTATGATTTCCATCTATATCTTATATAGGCATTAGTTTCCTGGAATTAGGCCATTATGGTTTAACTGCTAGACATTTCTAGGTTTTTTACTTCTGTAATTTTATTACGTTACTTTTATGAAGAAATAAAAAGATTACGTTTGCTTTATCTATTTTAAATTTTAATGTGTGCCATTAAAATTATCTATTTTAAAATTTAATGTTTACCCTTAAAAAATGTACATATAATAGTAAGATAAAATATATTTTCCTAGTTTGTTTTGCTTATATATCGCATTTGCAGTAACACTATAACGCTGGGCTTTTGGAACCCTTTTGTGATGTACTGTATTTGGAGATACTGCTGTATCTCCAAATCTATCATTAGATTTGATAGATTTGAGAAATTCTCAAAGGATTGGAAGATATCACTAAAGGAAAGTTTAGGTAAATTTTGTCTCATCTCTCTCTACATTAAGATTCTGAGTTTGGTATTAAGATATGTTGTTCTCCATGATTGATTATGCATGAAACATGGTTTAGATGAAGGAAACATGTCATGGAGAGGGTTCTTTAAGTCAAAATTGAAATTGTTTCCTTTAGGTGAATCTTTGTGAATTTTTGAATAACTTTTGCAATTGATGGTCTAAAAAAATTCTATGGTGTTAACTATACGTGTATGATGTGAATTGATGATGAAGAATGAAGAAGACGTGTGTTGGTTAAGTTTAGGTCAAAATGATGGAGAAGAGGTGGATTAATGTAATGAGTTGTACAATTGATAAAATGAAGGAAATTGGTTGGAATGGAGTGGCGGAATGTGTCATTGATTGGAAGTGTTACTATATGACATGATAGGAGCATGAATTACTATGGTAAAGTATTGAAAATGAGACTTGAAAGTCATGCACATTAGGTGTTTGATAAAATGCCTAAGTCAACTTGGTTTAGGATTTAAGGATTTTGATGGTGTGCATTGGAAAGAGGCTTTCATGTTTACTTAGAGTGAACTTGAAATGTTACCTAGATTGATGAATAATGGCCTAATATGATTGGATAAAGATGTGCTTAATTATGTTATGAAATGAGTAAGTTTGGATTAAAGGAATTAAATGCCTTAGAAAAATACAAAAGAGAAGCTAATGTGATGGTGTATAAATATGAAATTTATGTTTAAGTAGTAATTTCATCGTATGTCTTTTTATGTATAAAGGCTCGAGAGCTGTGAATCAAGGAGCTAGTACCGAGGATTTTTAAAGTAAGACAGTGTATACCTTCTTTTGAGGTGAGTTGGGGAAACCATATTTCTCAGATAGAATTAGAACATCCTAAGACAAGCATGATGACTTGAATGTGAATTTTGAACCTAGGCAATGTATGATAGAATTGAATTTTAAATGGATGCTAATACGTTGATGTATTTAATAAACATCATTGTTTTGAACAACTATGCATTTGGAGTACAAAAGATAACTTTTATTGTACAAAAGATAACTTTTATCGTACAAAATAATGTTTCCACATAGTTTTTGAAACTGATATTTTTATAGCATATTTTGAGAAATGTTATTATTTTTAACAAATCTAAGTTTTAATTGCAAAGAATAATGCTTTATTTTCTGAAACTACATTTTTGAGCAACTTTGCACTTGGATTGCAAAAGATGACCTATTTTATGAAATAATGTTTTGAAACTTTCATATGCATAACCAAGTCATATATGTTACGGGTATGTTTTCTCTTTGGCATAGAGCCATGGCAAGGTTTCATTTTATCGGTTGGATCGATAAATAAGGGCATGGTGCCTTACTTGATTTTTATACTTAATATTTGTATATGATTTGTTATGTGATTGGTGAGGAAACGATTGGCCAATCGTGTGCTGGGCACAACTGATTATGATTAAGCGACCCCCGTACCCTTGACGCTGGTACATGAAAGTCGAGTCGCCGTATCGACACCTTTCTGTGGGACTCACGGGTGATTCCACACCTAGGGTCTGGACACCGACGGGGTCATCACCTAGGGTCATGATGCTCTTGTCGACTGTAGTCCGGACTCACCACGGATGAAAGTCGAGCCAACACCGAGGATCGGTGGGTGTGCACATTAGTTTGGCCAACTAGTGATGTCACACGTGATTGTTTTGGCGTATTCTGATGATTAATTTCTGACGAGATTTTATTGATACATATGATGTTTTTATGCTTTTGTGTACTGGAACTAAGACCTATGTTCACCAGTTGAGTGAGTTAATAGGCTAGGCCTATGGTTCCTAACCAGTATACATTGAGTCATAGGCTACACCTATATGTTTTCTATGTGAGATGTATTCACTTCATAGGTTATCTACACCGTTTTGGGTATGATAGAACTCTATTTGTGTTATATGACTTTCCTACTCACTGAGTACCTAGTGTAGTCACCCCCCCCCCGTCTGCTTTCCAACCATGCAGGTATTACCGCACGTGGGTAGTTTCCTATTTTGTACTTTTATGGTCTAGTGGCTCATGTACTTTGTTTATGTAGATACGCTTTATGATTTTGTAAGTTAACTTTTGATTGCCTTGTGTTTTGTAAAAGATTTTATATATGAACTTTTGATACTGTTGTTGAGATTGCCTGGAGTTGAGATTGCTTGAGTGGACTAGAGAGTCCTGAAGTTGTGGTTGGATGTGAATATAGAAGTGTGTTTGAAATCATTTGCTGGTTTTGGGATTTTTAAATTACAGTCATTGTGCAGCCCAATTTTTTTCAAAAGGAAAAGAAAGAAAAGAAAAAAAAGAAAGAATAGACTTTCAGTTAGCCTTGTATAGTCGGATTAAGGATACCTTGAGTGTCCTTAGCCCGGCTACGCGGCGGTTGTCATGGGCCCGATGTGGTACCGGGTCGTGACATTTATGATATCGTCAATGAGATATTAGGTATTCTCATTCCTAAAAGTCCTACGTATTATAGTTGTCTCACTAAATATAACATCAGAACCTATTATATACCTAATAGGGTCAAAAAAAATTTTGAGTTAGGAACCTTTGTAAAGGTACATAGGAAACCCTATAATGTTTGTGGTTGAATGTTATTCCTTACTTTCACCACTTATTCATCAAGTATAATTTTGTGTCTATTGGTGGTCATTTTACTTTCCAAGCCATAATGACTTTGGTTCCGCTCCATTCTTATGTTAAGAGAGCATATTCATCTTGGCTACTTTCTTTTGCTTAATATGGCCCATTTATTTCAAACTAAAAAGTTTAAGCAAACATTTTGTTGGGCCCCGATTTGCAATAAGCATATTTAAAGTATTTGAAGCATTATTGAGGATTTATTGCTTAAGTTATGCTTATTTTAATTAAATGAAGATAAAAAGAAGCAATTGGGCTTTTAGCCCTTGGAAATAACCTACCATCTAAATGAGAAAGATGGATCTATGTAGTTTTGGGCTTGTAGTAGGCATAAGTATTAAATGAAGTTAAGAATAAACCTTAAGGCTTGTAAGGAAAAATTGCATGAAGAGAATTGGGCTAGGGTCCATATCATTTGCAATTAAATGAGAATGAAGTGTAAAGAAACACAAGTGGGCTATGTAGTATTGTAATATTAGTAGTTAAATTAAAAGAGGGAAGCATTGGGCTTGGCCCACGAAATTGGTTAGTTTAGGTTAAGTAAGTTTAGGGTTTAAAGAGGGAAGTCTTGCCTTTGGATGGAGAAGCCCACGAATTGAGCCCATGAAGTTATTAGGTTAAGACTTAAAA
>JAOSBM010000204.1:21005351-21020884 GCA_027568955.1 Erythroxylum tenue | reverse complement strand
TCTATAAGGATAATCCCTTAATTAAGGGACTATCTATTATTATGGGATTCTATCTATTATTATAGGATTCTCTACAGATAGCATTTCCATACAGATGATAAACAGGTACGGAGAGAGAGGGTCTCTTGTCTTAAACATGATTTCTCATAGAAAAATTTAGTGGGAGACCCATTGATCAAGATAGAATAGGAAGGCGAGTTTACACACTCTTCAATCCACTTAATAAACATAGGTGGTAACCCTATAGCTAGCAACACTTTGAGGAGGAAGCCCTATTGAATAGAATCATAAGCTTTGGCCAAATCAACTTTTAAAGCACATCTCCTATGCTTATTAAAAAGATGGTAGTTTTTAAAGATCTCTTGAGCTAAAAGGATGATAGTCCCCTATACGACGATTTTTGATGAAAGCACTCTAGTTAGGGCTAATGAGGAGGGGTAGAATTTCTCGAAGTCTGTTGGATATGATTTTTGTGATCACCTTATAAATCATGTTACAACAGGAGATAGGTCTATAATCCAACACAATGGATGGCTAATTTGTCTTTGGGATAAGGAAGATAAAAGTTGAATTAAGCTTTTTGAGGAGCCTCCCGTGTTTGAAAAAGTTTTGGATTGCCTAGTGATATCATTCCCAATAATATGCCAAGTGTGTTTAAAGAAAATGCCATTAAAGCCATCCGATCCCGGGGCCTTATTCTGGTTGAAAGAAAAGAAGACTTCCCTAATCTCCTGCAAAGTAACTTCAGCTACAAGGTTAAGTCTAAGGTGCTCAAGAATCGGGTGGGAAAAAAGAGCTGACACATACTCACTTGAAGAAGCTAGATCTTTCTTTGTACCAATAGACTCTTGAAAGAAATTCAGAAAATGTTTCTGAATTTCTTCTAGGTCAGAAATTCAATGGCCATTGCTTCCCAACAAGGAGTGGATATTGTTTCTATTTCTATTCGCAAAGACAGAGTTATGGAAAAATTTGGTGTTCTTATCCCCCTCTCTAAGCCACTTGACACGAGAAGATTGTTTCGTGGTCATTTAAAGCCTGAAGCAAATTGTTCATAGCCTCATGTTTTGCAACTACTAGATGAGGCCTATGAGGCACGACTCTCATTTGATCTTGGATGATATTGAGGGTAGCTTGACAAGTCTCAACTTGGACATTAATGTTGCCAATTTGATTTGAGTTGAGGGATTTTAGAGCATATTTTACTCGTTTGAGCTTAGACATGACACAAAACATGGGAGTCCCTCGGATCTCTGAGTTCCAGGCCTCTTCCACTATTCGAGACGAGGAAATTTGAAAGCCTAAAAAGAGAGGGTCTCTTCTTTTGAACAAGTAAGGACCTTATCACGACAGGGGAGTGATCTGAAATATTAGAATTGAGGATTTTACTAAAGGTTCTAGGAAACCGAGATCTCCACTCCGAGTTGATAAGCGCTCTATCTAATTTCCTTGCTATGTGGAATTCGCCATATTACTTATTAGACCAGGTAAAATTTGGACCACTAGAGTTTAGGTCAAACACTCCACGCTCCTCAACACACTTCCTAAAGTCTCTCATCCCACTAAGGGCCATGTAGCTAAGCAGTTCAGTTTCATGCGCAAACAAAATGGCATTAAAGTCTCCAACTATAAGCCATGGTTGATTTCCAACAAAGGATTTGGTATTGGAGAGGGTTGACCAAAGGGTTTTCCTATGATTTGCATTATTCGCCCCATAAATACAAGAAACAAAGAAACCAGAAGCACAATTTATAGGGGTCACTTCCAAAAGGATCATATGATTAGTAGTAATAAGAGGGGCACACAAGAATTTATCAGGGTTCCAAGCTACCACTAACCTGGCATAAGAAGCTTGATCTAGATTACTACAGAAATTCCATTTAGGAAACAAAGAAGAGCAAATATTGTTCAAAAGAAATTGAGATTTGATCCGAGATTCTATCAAACACACAAAGGACACCGACATCATTCTAAGATAAGACCTAACAACTAACTGTTTTTTTTTGTTGCTGTTGAGACCTCTTATATTCCAAAAACCTAAATCCATAAGACTAAATACAAGACAAGACCTACAACTATTGTTTTCTTCTAGGTTTTCCACTTTTCCGAATTGTAAAAGCCCCCTCTGCCCCTTCCAATAAACCCTGATTGTGAGAATCATTTGAATTATTATTGGGAAGCACATCAGATTTAGGAGAGGCACTAGAATTACCTGCTTTGCTTACACCAGGACAGTCGACACCCTCGAGGTTTCCTTTAGGATCAACCTGAGTGTGTTGCATGTCTTTGTCTTTGCTCTGCTCTGTTAGATTTTCAGCAAAGTTGTTCTCCTGAGAACTCACTTGTTCTGTCTAGGTTTTCTCCTGATCTCCCTCCTTCTGCTGAGTGTTACATATAGAAATGGAGCAAATCTCTTTATCCAATTCCTGTTGGGTCCCAATCTCAAACATATGACCAGTAGGTTTCCAAGCTGTCTTCTGTGGAACCTTATCAGGTTTTCATTCATATTCAATTTCAATCTCCCTAAATGTCCCTTCTCCCTCTTCATTATAGGTAGCCAATTGAAAGGACGAAGGCCAGCTCCTCTCCAATTCTAATTCAACACACATTCAAGCATAGAGAATCCTAGACATTCGGGCTGTAGTCCATGAGCAGAGGTTTTCCAACTGCACTAGCAACTCTACGCAATCCCTCGTTATTCCAATATTCGTAGGGTATATTATGAAACCTTATCCAGACTGTGGCATTCTTAATATCCTCCTGTTCCCCTGCATTCAAACTCCATTTGCGTAAGAACAATGGCTTCTCTTGGATATGCCAATGGCCCTTCTCTAGCACATCATTCATACCACATTCAGAGTCAAACTTAAATAAAAACTTGTTCGAGCTAGTCACCAGAATTTCAGACAAACCATATGCTAACCAAGATTTTGAAAGTGCTCGATGCACGGCTGGAAAAGTAGGGTGCTTACTAATGAAGAACCCAATCAGAGAATGCCGAAATTTAGTTGCTCCTTTCAATGCTAACTCAGGTGGCGGGATAACCAGAATTTGATCTTCCTTAATCTCTGGGGGTAGAAAGCCAGCTTCTTGGCAGTGGAAGGTTCCTCCACTGAGTTGGTTACAACCGATTTCCAAGTTCTTTGAAGTGTGTCCACCGAAGCTCCACAGATCTGGGAGGTTAAAGGAGCCTTTGGGCCAGTGTGTTCATGAGCCGACTGACTTTGAGTGTTCAAACCTTCTGCTACTTGAATGGGGTGAGGATTGGGTGGTTGGGGTTCGTGTTTTGGGAAGTTGGGTTTGTAGAAGGAAGCGATGGGGATTTCTAGGGACATGGATTTGGGGATTATGGTTTGCGGAGGGCGACGATGGGGATTTTCTAGGAGAAGGCACTTGGATTTGGGAGAGGGTGAGCGAGAAATAGATGGCGGGGAAGAAGAGGAAGAAGCAGCAGCCATGGATGAACAGGAGTGTTTATCATTTTGAAGTCATCGAACAGGAGTCTTCAAAACTACTCGATATGATTGCCGTCCATCTCACAAGGCTTGAGATTCTCTGTCCCTACTTTAGTGTACCTACCCTGTCCCATTTGATCCAAGCCATCCATTTATGTGATAAATAGATGGCTTGGATCAAATGGGACAGAATAGGTACACCAAAATGGGGACAGAGGATCTGTCCTCCCCTAACAATTGATCGATCGCTAGTAGACTAACCTAATATTACTAGTTATATTTATTAAGTCCAATTTTATCAGATTTTGCATGTTAAAATGATTAGATTAAATATAGTTATTTCATCCCATACGCTTTACTGGATAGTAAATATAAACCTATGACTGTGAAAGTAGATTAACTTAATTTAGTTATAAGTTAAAAGACTTAATACTTCAACAACCAGACCAATATGCAGAGCAGCATATGGTTTCCTGTCCACGCCGCTTTCCGTCTTTAAAAGCCAGAGCGTTCCACAGTACGTAAGATTTCTTATAATGTTATCATCAATGTACAAGCCTTCTTCCCTTAAATAAATGGCCTTTACAGTGCGACAGCTTGCTCTTCATTCCACATGAGAAAGACCTCCACCAGTTTCAGCCTTCGTCCTGCACAGGCCAGCCAATTGTATAAATAATCTTGGTCCTACCTCTCCACCCCCGACCCCCACCAACCCCACAAGTGAAAAAAACATAGAAAGCTCATGGGGCCTGGAGCTGAAGAGGAATAAAAGTATTCTTAGGGAAATATCACACTGGTAGGATGTTAAAGTAGAATAAAGTCGCAGAAAACAAAGCAAAGATCCGTTTATGCAAGAGTTTATGGCTTTGAAGGTAAGATGACAAGTGGAGCTGAAGAGAAATAAACAGTATTCTAAGTAAGGGAAACATCACAATTGGTAGGATGTTAAAGAATAAAGTCGCAGAGATCCGTTAATGCAAGAGTGTAAAGCTTTGAAGGCAAGATGAATAGATGACATGAATTGCCTTGAAAATGTTCCTACGGAAACAAAATTGCTAATCATTACTCACCACTTCATGAGTTCTACATGGAAAATGCACGTAGCCTAAGATTGGCATCTCAAAAACAAACCTATAATTAAGCCTAGCTGACAATGAACCTAGGAAGTTCAATCATTCCTGCAGTCAGAAAATACTAAAAGAAAATTTGAACTCTTATTTAATTAGTAAATAAAAAGGAAAATCAATCTAAACATACTTGTGGTCAGAAGGATTGGGTGTTAATTCATAAACAATTGTTGCAACAACATCCCTCTTCAACTGCACAGACAAAGCGTCACTTATGGTAACAACACTTGCATTTTGAAAGGAGCTCAACAACAAATATCATCCAATCTTTGACGCTAGTACCTGTGTTGCTTCACCTTTAAAGCCAATGTAGTGTATTTGACTAATGTCTCCACCAAAATTATCTGGGAAATGCAAAGTGATACTTGCGACACTTTGAAATTTTGAATATCTACCAATAGGGATTTACATAGCATCAGCAAACAGCGATTTGTTATTAGGAGTTTGCACTATACTATTATACCCAACATTTGAAACAAGTCATTGTAAACCAAAATCTATCGGGTAATGAGTAGAAACCTTGTCTGGTACTCCAATACTCCTTGTAAATTTTCAACCAATTCCCATTCCTTGAAACAGTAGATCTAGTATAAGAAGTCTTGAAATAATTTGAAACCAATCAATACCAATGTAAAGAATACCTGGATAGCTTGCATGCTTTGAGCATCTGAGAAGTCAATACCATCACGATTGATAAACCTAAAATATATTTCCAAGTAACCAACATCAGTTTCTCTCATAGGAAAGGAAAAGGAAGACCGCGAATGAAAAGAAATTGACGGGAATATTCCATTCAAAAAACTGCCCCAATAACATTTTCAATATAGTCGACCATTGTATAACAAAATTAACAGTCCGAACAAGTTTGGAAGAAGTGTAAAAAATGTAGACAAAAACTGATCTAGTTTTCCATCTGTAGCATCATATATAGATGTTTCAACTAAGCAGAGACTATAGCATCGCGTATCTCATCACTGCAAAAGATGGGAAAAATGACAATTAGCAAGTAAGGACACCTGAACTCAATAATAACATATCACATATCAAGTTTCATATGACCACAACGTTCCTGGAAAGAATTAGCTAAGAAACACTGAAGACTGCAACAGACACCGTAGGCACCTAAAATATGAATCATCATATATTATGCAACACTCAGAACTACTTATCCAGAAGACATCTGAATCTATTAGTTTGTAGTTCCAGGGGGAATATGAGAGAGGCAGGACCATAACAACTTAGAAAATGAATCAAGTATACACAGCTAGATCACAAAGCTACATGTATACACAGCTAGATCACAAAGCTATCACATCTGTTGGGAAATATCCAGTTGGATATTTCCTCGATATTATTGACTCCAAAATAATTAGGGAATCAGATCTGATATTATGCACAGATATTAAGATATTATGTAAAGATATTAGTTTCCTAGAATAACCCCCTCTATTTCTATATATACTTGTATCCATGTACTGATGAAAAGTGAGTGAAATACAACAGTTTAGAATTTCTGCATTGTATCAGAGTCATACCTGAACATTCAAAAAACCCTAGCCGCCACCTATTGTTTCTAATCCTACCAATCTATGTCAACCATGTCTGACATTGGTGAATCCTCTAACCCAGTTCAAACACCTCCTCCACACAATACTACCTCAGATTCTCATTCCATTCAGATCACTACTATACGACTGAATGAAGAGAACTTTCTTCGCTGGTCCCAATCAGTGAGAATGTACATCCGTGGGAGAGGCAAGATTGGATATTTGAATGGTGACAAAAAGGAACCTACGGCAGATGATCCTACACATGGAATATGGGATGCTGAAAATTCTATGGTGATGACATGGCTGGTAAATTCTATAGAGGAAGATATTAGCTCTATCTATATGTGTTACCACACAGCTAAGGAGCTATGGGAAGATGTGAATAAGATGTGTTATGATTTGGGAAACCAGTCCCAAGTGTATGAACTAACTCTCAAATTGGGTGAGATCCACCAAGGTGAGGATAGTGTTACTAAGCACTTAATTCTCTTAAGAATTGTTTAATTACTATGAATGGAGATCTCCTGATGACTGTAACTATTTTCGAAAAACAGTTGAGGATCACCGAATTTTTAAGTTCTTAATTGGACTTAATGTTGAGTTTGATGAGGTTAGAGGTAGGATTATTGGAAGACAACCACTTACTACCATTGGAGAAGTCTTTGCAGAAGTCTGACATGAAGAAAGCAGACGGTTTGTGATGCTTGGCAAACGAAATCCTACGTCTACTACTGAAAACACAGTACTAGTTGCTGGGAATACTACTGGTCGTACTAGGAAAACTAAGGAAAAGTCACGAGTTTGGTGTGACTATTGCAATAAAGCACAGCAAACCCATGAAACATGCTGGAAACTCCATGGAAAGCCGGCAGATTGGAAGGGATCACATGAAGGGAAATTTAATAAAACTTCCTCTAGTGATTCAACTCACTATGAATCACGCAAAATCCCATCAACACATGAGGTGGATGCTAGATATTTCTTGACTTTCTGGGGTTGTCTCCTCGGTTTCACTATCACGTGGCTCTGATACCATGTGAATCAGAGCTTATTTGCTCTATATCTCTTTTATTAGAGACTGCAGTATACATATACAAGAATAGGTTTACATAATAGGATAGAAAAATCTATACAGATATGGAAATATAATCCTAGGATACTATATATCTACAAGATACTGCTATCTAATCTAAAAGACCTGATTATGATCAGATCATAATATTATGAGATATACATATCTTTGACCACATAACCTTACTTGACTTCTTAAGAATATCAGTTTGACATTAAAATGTGGGGAATATAATGTCATCCAAATACAATAGAAACACTTCATACTACTGAAAACTTTACATAGATGAATATAGATTAAACAATAACTTCTCACCCTATACTCATCAAAGAAGATGGACTACATCGATCCAATAGTATTTTTACCATCACCCTTAAAACAATAATGGTGCAATTCATAAGACCAAAAGCCATGGCCTTCTCCAACTTCTCTCTACGCCGGATCATGGAACCATCTTCATTCTGTGATTCCTTTTGCCTTTTCCTGCACCTTAGTAATTGTGCATCATCACCTTGCCAATTTTCCAATATTTTCTAATCAATTGGGGGGTCAGATGTAAGATGGGACAACTTTCTCTAACTGCTAAAGAATAATTCTACATTCTTAGACCAAAAAGGGTAGTTATTACCGTTCAAACATTGCTTAGTGATTTTCAAAGTTGAGGAACCCATTGTTGGAACACTTGTCAATGATTTGCTATTGGAATCTGACATCCCCAGATATATTTGACAGATTTCCTGGCTAAACGGACACTAGTAACATAGCTGACAATGTTCCAAAACGTATAAACGATGTTACTATTATCAAAATACCCATGTCCTGCTTAGTTTTGACATAAAGCAAGACCAAAACTCCATTCAGGATGAAGAGGCGAGCTGATCCATCAAATTGCCGTCGCTGTCACCGATAGTGGGTGGTTTTTTATTAGGTAACGATTTAACTAAATGTACTAATGTGTTAGATAACACCAGATAAAGAGCAATAGCTCAATTTTATTTAGAAACAAGAAGGAAGAACCTTCTTCACAAGGGACAACTCCCTTACAATCTCAGGAAAACTTTCGAGAGTTGTTTCCCAACTAATGCCTATCCCCTCTTCGCTCCTAAACGTCAGACTCTTCTTGCACAGGAAGCAAAACCAATGCACTGCTGCCCCTTCCATGCTGATGAAGATTAGTTGCATCTTTTCATCCTCTTTGACGTGGTGGACCTCAAAAACTTATCCGCTCGAGCCACCCAACCCAAAGGATCCGTTCTGTCAAAGATGGGGATTTCGACTTTCTTGACCCAAGGTCGACTCTCGTGGTCCTTCTCGACTTCAAAGTCCTCCTCTTCACTGGCCTCCGAAGATGCTTTCTTGCTCGACCCTTGTCGTTGCATCAAGTGAGTCAAGATGGCTTCCAAACGACCCATGCCATTCTTGACTTCCGTCAAGTCTGCGACTGGCTCCACCATGGTTCTCTCAATTTTGGCAACAAAGTCTTCCAACTTTCCTATACATGCCTCCATGGTAATCCGGTAGGTTGGACCAAATTGTTAGGTAACGATTTAACTAAATGTAATGATGTGTTAGATAACACCAGATAAAGAGCAATAGCTCAGTTTTATTTAGAAACAAGAAGGAAGAACCTTCTTCACAAGGGACAACTACCTTACAATCTCAGGAAAACTTCCGAGAGTTATTTCCCAACTAATGCCTATCCCCTCTTCACTCCTTAACTATACTTTTATATGTCCTTATTCTAGCTAACTTCTAACAAGTATCTAACTCCTACTAACAACCTGATAAGGTATATATATATATAACTCTATCACTACTGTTATTGATATCTAACTACTACTATCAATATTTAACTATAACTCTACTACTTACAGCCTGTCTTTTTGTTTCCGTGTATAAACTATCCATTCTCCTCCTCTGTGACCCTTATTCCTAACATTTTTCGGCGACACTACCAGCACTTTGGTGGTCGTCGACACCTCCTAGTTGCTTATGTGGATTTAGTTTTTGGTTTTGGGAGATAAGTGTTTTGGATAGATTAGAAGGTGTTAGGGTTTTTACGGTAAAGAGGGTTTTGAGGTTTAAAAACTAACTAGGCTCTGATACCATGTGAAATTCAGAGAATATTTAACTGAGGGCTTGATTCAAACTGAAGACCCTTGTAGCCTTTATATAGAATTAATTACATAAGGAAAAAATTTCAGGAATAAAGAGGAAATCACACAATAAAGAGGGAGATCATGCTCTATATATTTCCTAACATCTAATGTAGATATTTCTTAACAAGTCCCAAATCCTAAGTGCTTAAATGATTTTAGACCTATATCATGCTATAATGTGGTGTACAAGATTATTTCAAAAATCCTTGCTAATAGGTTGAAAGTTACCTTACCTGGATTAATCAATTCAAGGCAAGGTGCTTACGTCCCAGGTAGGAGAATGGGTGACAATATATTGTTAGCTCAAGGATTGTTCAAAGATTACAAGTCCAAGGGACATATCGGGAGTTGTGCCTCAAAATTGACTTCATTAAAGCATATGACATTGTTGAATGGAGTTTCAACATCAATTCTCTTCATGCCTTTGGATATCCTTATGAGTTCTGTAACAACTTCGATAGACATTCAAAATTATTATCTCCATATGCTGCAAACACATAAGTTCTTATATAGAACTAGGGTACATAGTTTTGGGAGTCTTTGGAAATATCCCTAATATAGCTAGATATTACAGCTAAGGATAATCTCTAAGAATAATCCCTTAATTAAAGGACTATCTACTATTATGGGATTCTCTACAAGTTCATCAAATAGATTCACTCTTGTATAACATCAGTGTCTTTTTGAGTGCTGATTAATGGAGAACCTACTTAACTTTACAAAGTTGCTAGAGGAATTAGGCAGAGAGATCCACTCTTTCCCGACCTATTTGCCATTGCTATGGAAGTGCTCCAAAGAATCACACAACTTTGTATAACTGAAAATATGAATTTCATATTTGAAAATATGAATTTCATATTTCATTATCACTGTAGTGGCCTTTATATCATACAACTTTCTCTTGCAGATGATTTGGTCATGCTTTGTGCCAATTATTCTACATCCATTGGAATACTGTTAACAACACTGTAGAGATTTCAAGGAGTTTTACGGCTCAAATTCAATCCAAGCAAGAATGCTACTTATCTTATTAGACAAAGTAGTGAAGATTCAATGAGAGTGATAGGAGATGCAAGACTCACTATTCATCAACTGCCTCTCACATACCTGGGAGTACCAATCTCTACAAAGAAGCTCAAGAAAGCAGAATGCAGATCTCTCATAGATAAAGTGCACAGAAGAATCTCTAATTGGAGGAACAAATTCTTGTCATATGGAGGTAGAATGCAATTGGCCATTTTCATACTTAATAATCAACACATTTATTGGTTATCACATTTAGTTATCCCTGAAGGAGTACTAAAGAAAATTGACAAGAGCATTCGATACTTCATTCAGCATGGACAGAATTCTAGTGGGGGAAGATATCCAAAGTCAAACAGAGTGTGATATGTCTTCCTAAGCAGTTTGGAATATTGGTGATCGATTCAGCTAGCAAAATGAACAAGATCTTGTTGGCAAAAAGACTATGGAGAACTTGTTGGGATAAAGAAAGCATGTGGGTGAGATGGATTCACATGTATCATGTTAACAAAAAAGCATCTAGTTTATTTCTCAGAAAAATTCTCAATCCTACACCTTTCAACAGATTTTGCACACAAGATCCTTCATGCACTCTCATATCAAGCATTACATCCGAAGTGGGAAGAACACAATTTTAGTTTGATATATTGGCATGCTTTAGGGCCTTGATGTAACACTCAACTCTTTTTAGCTTTGAGAGGATCAATCCCTGAAAAAACTAAGGTGCAAATGCTAATTCGAAACAACAATTGGCATAGGCCTTTTCATATGAGTAGAAGAACCAAATCAATTGTTGAGAACTAGCCAACATACTGTCCAAATTAGGTGCAAGAAGATGAAATCAGATAGGAGCCTCATAAGTCTCACAAATTTACAGCATAACCCTGTAAACAGTTGTTTTTAGATACTCTTGTCAAGTTTTCTCTTCATAAGTGTGATATGGGATCCAGTATAGCTTAAGCCCACTCTTTCATCTTGTGTTATGCAGTATTACAGAAATTGGGAACTAGAGATAGAATCAAGTTTCAAATTCTAGATACAAATTGTCCTATGTGTTCTAGAGGAATTGAAATATGGGATCACATATTCTTCATGTGTTATCATACTAGACAGCTATGAAGTGCATTCCCCAGCATCTTTGGTCTGCAAGATAGAAAACTAAATTGGATGAATTGCTTGGCTTGGGCTAACAAATTGAGTTGGACTAGTAGCAAGGACCAAAAGGTTTTCAAAACTGGTTTTGCTATGTTGGTGCATTATATTTGGAGGATGAGAAACACAAAAATCTTTGGAAAAGCTGAAGAATACAAGAAATACAGTTGGATAGAATTATACTGACACTAAGGATGACAATCATGATCACTGCTGATCAACAACTCATTTCTAATCATATTAGGTTGCAACTGAACGTATAGAAATTGTTGTTGTTGGGCAGTTTCAACATTGTAGTTAGATGAATTTTGTACAAGCTCCACCTTTAGGAGATGTAACATGAATCACTTTGTAATTTTCACCTTTTGAATGAATTTATTACTTACTTTTAAAAAAAAAAAAAAGGTGCAATTCATTATATTCAGCAAAACCATGGATCATCGCTGAAAATATGTGTTTTTAGCAGCACCAATCTCAGCTCCAAGTACTTAATTCTATGATCAAATTGTTCGGCAATTAAATATTGAATCTAGGAATTGAAGAAGAAATTGACAAGTGTAGTTATTTCATTTCCATGATGGATCTATGAAATCAAACTTACGCTCTCATAGTGGAAGGGCTTGTTCCATCAGAACCACCAACAACTGAAATGCTCTTTATCTTAACATCTGATGTGAACCTATAAAAGCTAACGCAAAGTAAACAGATCTGGTAGACTAGTCTTTTAAGTAAGAACAAACTCCAAGACAAGTTAGTGCACTTAAGAAAGTGAGATTTGCCCCTTACGGAATGTAAACAAGTAGCTCAGGATCACCCTCATTGCTGTCCAAGTGATCCTGTAACAGGAAAACGGGATTAAAGAGGATTGAGATGCCTCCCGATTAGAAGAAATTCAAAGATTTCGGAAAGGCAAAGGCAACGTAATTGAACAAAATAAGAGTACCCCAGAAGTATCAAGACGCTGCTCCCAAGCTTTGAAAACAGACTTCACACTGCCTGGAACAGCTTCATTCAAAGCGGAGACCTGAAAACGCAAACATATAGTTAGAAATGCACCATTAAGATTTTTCTTTCGTGAAAATTGCTTAAAGGGTAATCATAGAACCACATGACTGTAAGCAGATTAAGCATAATTGTTTATTCTCAACATCAAATATGGACATGTGTAATGAAAAGAACTAAATATGACATTACCAATGTATGGTATTTCTTATTGCAAAGGAATTCCCACAAGTAACATAAAGGAACCAAAATACATTAAAGAAATAAAGATGATTTTTTTTTGTCATTTTTCTTTTCAGCAGCAAACAAGGAGTTTAGAGTTGCGTAAATGCCAACTGATTGGTACACTTAACAAGATATAAAATGAAATTAAGAGCAGAAGGTGAGAAGAGGAAATATGGGAAAGAATGAACCTTAGAGAGATCTATGTGTTTGTAGAGAGACCAATCGGAGGAGCAATCGTGATCTTCACAGCTATGGTCATGTAAGCACGCCATCTCTCTCTCTCTGTAGAAAATGAGCTTGACGAATTTATGCAGTGCTCAACGGATTGCGGCGCAAAATATCGAGAACCCACCGTTTAATATACACTTGTTAACATATCAAAGAAATCATCTGATCAAGAAGTTCGCTAAAACAACTTAAAACTTATAATCGAATTTTGAGCTTTTCTAATGATCGAAAAAATTTAGGCATGAAATTTTCAAGATTAATTTATTTTAATAATTTTATTATTTTAAATGGGTTATTTTAATATATTAATTTTGATAAATTAATAAATTTTATAAATTAAAATTAATAAATAAATTTTATTTTTAATAAAATGTTATCAGTTATATTTTAATATGATTTAATCTTTAATTTATTAAACTTTTAAATTTTAAATATCTTATTTATTGGTTTAATTTTAATATTAATTTTTTCAAACAAATATCTTATTTATTGGTTTAATTTTAATATTAATTTTTAAGGTTTAAAATATTCAACCAATTTAACTAGTTAATTATAAAAATTTTAAACCATTTATTTTTTTGGCTCAACTTTTCAATAAATTTTTTCTTTTCCTTTATATCCTTTTTTTTAATAAATTAGCTTAATAATTCCTCCATATTCGGAAATAAAACATGAGTTTTAATATTTTAGATCATTCAATTAAGATTTTAATTTATAAAAATATTTAAATTTAAACATGATATTGAAGATCCCGGAGATTTAATATTCTATTCTAAAAGAAATTCAACCTAATATTTGTACGCGTGTCGACTCTCCACCTTCGGGATAAGGAAGTACGGCACGAAGGGAGTCGATAAAATGGAAAGCAGCGTACTCCCACTTCTCAGAGGAATCACATTCACAGCATCCCGTCTGAGGCCTCAAAATGATTGCTTAACATTCTTGAATTCACAACTGCTATTTACTTACTTTCACAGGAGGCCCTGCTCAACCAACGCAACCTCTAAAGGAGGCGATTGGTCTTCTCTTCAACCCCCGGACGTTTCCCGATTGGCTCAAACTGCTCGAATTCATCTCTTCCCACTGGAGGTCTTCCTCTCTTTTAATTATGTGGGCATGAGATGAACCTTTTTCTTACCTCTCCTTCTGTCTTTGCTTAATATCCATTACGGGAAATCTTCTACTTAAGTTGCTCTTTCTATTAACTGTTGCTCGCTCAAAAGCTGTTTGTCAAATTGTTTCTACGAGTACCGTTACGCTCGCGTGTAAATGTGCCAGCTTTAATTGGATGACCCAGCTTATATATGAACATTTAACTATCTTCTTTCGGTTCTATAGGTTGAAGAATTTTCTCCTAAAATTAGACAGGTCGTAGATTGGTACTCTCTCTTTCTCTCAGTGTGTCCATGGATATCTAGTATCAGTCAATGAGGATTTATTAGTTGCTTTTTATAAGATTGGGTGCGCTCTTTATGCAGGTTGGGACAACTTCAAGCTGTTGATCTTAATAGCGTTGAGCCTGCAATTAGAGCAGGTATTTACGATTCCTGCATATGCAACTATTGTATGCTGATGTGATTGGGACTGGTGATTCCTGTTATCTTAGCAGTTCTTGTGCCATTTACATGTTAAACTGATTACGTATGTTGAGGGAAATCAAAATGGTACAATATGTCCAGCAAGGTCCTAATCATGAGATTTCTGGCAGAACTGCAGTCATATCAATGAATTAGTAGTAGCTTAATTCTGGAGAACACTAATGTCCTATGTTCAACAACAGATACTGAAGGTGATAATTTGCGAGAGGACATGCCTGAACCATTTGGCCAACGGTAAGTATTTATTCTATTACTATGTTTCCTGCACTGGAGTACCTTCTAGTGAAAACTCTTTTGTATTCCTGTCTTTCTATTTGATTCAAGTTGTCATGATCTGTCTATAGGAAAGCAATGATTGATGCCATTCCAAGCTATGAGGAGTCCTACATCAAAGTTCCCAAAGTTCTGAATAAAGAGTAATATTCAGTTAACTTTTTAAAATGTATTTTGCTTTGTGACAATGATCTGGCTGGAGAAATGGACTTGACAGTGCTCCATAAGTTGTCTCCAAATCAAGCTAGAATGATTACAGCCAAAGAATGAATGAATCCCCTGTGCAAAGATAACATATATTGATGGGATTCATGAATTAAAAACCTGTCCATGGTATAAGGCCTGTTCTTAGCAACCAGCCATAATAGAAAAGCAGCCTTAGGAAGCTCAAATTTGTTCCATGTCACTCCCGTCCCTTGAAACCTTTGTCCCCTTATCCCGAGCACCTTTTTTCAAGATTTATTTATAAATATACCATTATACCTAAGGGTATGTTTGGGAGTTTAAGATAAAATGGAATGGAATGACAATTAATGGAACAGAATGGAATGGAGTGGAATGGAATGGAATGAAATGGGTCATTTCATTATTAGGAAGTTTAAATAAAATAAGAGATGGACTCCTTTGACCATTGTTTGGAAGTGATACTAAAAATGAATGGAATGGAAT
>JAOSBM010000204.1:20990996-21005251 GCA_027568955.1 Erythroxylum tenue | reverse complement strand
CAATGGAAGAAGCCAGTTGAAGGAGAAATACAATGGACGTAGTAACATGTAGCCGTGTAGGTATTTGCTGGACTGGGTTGTAATTTCATTAATTTTTTGAGGGTATTTTTATCAATAAATTAGGGTTTGGAAGACAAGCCATGTTATTTCATCCCTGACCCCCCAATTTAGGAGGTCACAAAATATTAGGGTATGTTTGGATGTGGGTGGAAGGATGGAATAGAATGGAATAGAATGACCCAAATGACTCAGGCCATTGTTTGGGAGTCTATTTTAAAACAGAATGGAATGGCAATTAATGGCTTTAGAAGCCATTCTTTGCCATCCAAAATCTAATATTTTGTGACCTCCCAAATTGGGGGGTCAGGGATGGAATGGAATGGCTTGCCTTTCAAACCCTAATTTAATGACAAAAATATCCTTAAAAAATTAATGAAATTACAACTCCTGTCCAACAAGTACCTATGACGTGGCTACATGTTACTACGTCCATTGTGTTTCTCCTTCAACTGGCTTCTTCCATTGACAAACGTTTTCCTCCACAGCTAGTAGGGTCATCTGTATTCGTTTCATCAGGTAAGCATCGACTAAGCAATGAACTTAGTTGTGTATGGATATGCCTAACGAAGAGTACAGTGCGGTGAGGGTTAATGAAAAAGAACAAGAAAGTTGATTGTTTATATAGGAAAATGACAAAACTATATTCTGGGCATCCTACAATTTGAAATGATTTGGGGTTACTATAATAGTTTCATGGCAACTATGCATATTTTATTACAAGGGTAATTTTGGAAAAAAAAAATATTACAAGTCATTCCATTCCATTCATTTTTAGTATCACTTTCAAACAATGGTCAAAGGAGTCCATCTCTTATTTTATTTAAACTTCCAAACAATGGAGTGACCCATTTTATTCCGTTCCATTCCATTCCATCCTAAACTCCCAAACATACCCTTAGATTTTAGATGGCAAAGGATGACTTCCAAAGTCATTAATTGTCATTCCATCCTGTTTCAAAACAGACTGTCAAACAATGGTCTGAGTCATTTGGGTCATTTCATTCCATTCCCTTCCATCCTTCCACCCACATTCAAACATACCCTAAAGGATGCTCCACCCAAACATATTTATCTATATACTTTATATGTCTTAACTCATGGCTTGGTAAAATGTGCTCGAGATCATCTGGACATCTACTCCATTTGTTCTTACCTTCTAGGTGGAAACCTCTCTAATAGTCTAGACAAAAGCTTCGAATTTATTAGAGGCTCAATTCTACTCTAATTGTCAAAATAAAGGGAAGCATTCTCGCCATTTTCCAATACGCATTTGAAATTGTTAATTAGCTTATTCCCTAATATAAGTAATTGGCCCATAAAGCATAAGTAGGAATTCCTAGATTGTATGTTGACACATGAATTATATCCACTAGGCATCATCGTAACCTCAAATCTAAATGGTGATTAGATGTTGAATATATATATAGAGACATAGATATAGACATATATATAGCCAATAAGCAAACAGCAAATCCACGGGTATTTGAACCCGAGTATTCGAGAAAAAGTAGAATATTTGATGGAAGAACAGGTGATCCTTTTGAGCAACCTGTTAGAATAGGAAAACGTTATATCTTGAAATTAATTTATCAAGTGGTTGATAAAATACATGGTTGTTTCAGTGGACATTATGCACTTGTTACACAACAATCCCATAGAGGAAGAACTAAGCAAGGGGGACAACGGGTAGGAAAATTGGAGGTTTGGGCTTTAGAAGCCTTTGGTATTTCTCATATTTTACAAGAGATGCTTACTTATAAATCTGATCATATTAGAGCTCGCCAAGAGACCAAGAGATTGGATCTAACCGTAAGAAGAATGCTTGGCTGATAAATAACTCATTTCTTGGTCTTTGACCCCCTCAGTCACTACGAACGTCCCGATTAGTGCAATGGGATGTGTCTATTTATTTATCTCTTAACGCGAAATGGGAGCACATGTAAAAAAGGATCTTAGAGCGTCTAAGGTGAGGTCAGGAGGGTCTCTTAATGCCTTCTTTTTTCCTCTCATCGGAGCGTAGGTGTTCTTTCCGATCTCTACACATTTCACCGCCCCACTAGAAATTTCCTCTGCTCCTACCGTACTCCAGCTTGGTAGTTTCCACCACTTATTCAGGGTTGAGCCCTGGGATTTGACAGCGAACTTAAAAAGCCACCCATAGATGCTTTAAGCCCAATCATTCTGGATACCCATTCTATGACAATTCTCAATGACTTACCCTTTATTTTTGTGCCTTTAGTGGGCTTAGTATTTTCGGCAATTGCAATGGCTTCTCTATCTTTTCATGTTTGAAAAAACAAGATTTTTTTAAATTCTATGGGACAAATTTAATATTTCATATATATCTCTTTCAAGACTTAGGCTTGGGGCATAACACAAATATTGATTTATTCCAATCGTGTATATACATATCATATATCATCATGAATGCTGAAGCTTATGGAGAACACCTAGTACGTCTAGATTTGTCTACTAAAGACAGTATAAACCAACTAATAAATGAAATAAGATTATACTATGAAGCCGAATTAGAGAATAATGAAGATATCTGAGTACGAAGACCTGATTATAGGCCAATAATGTACTTCATGTCAAAGCAACTACAGATACTCGAACTATTGGGAACTCCTGTTATGAAACAAAGACCATCATCGACTTCACCAAGCAAGAAGAAGATGAAGAAAAATATGGACCTCCTCCAATATAAGATACATCACATGCACCAAGTTTCCAACATAAGATGCATCACATGCTTTTTACTACTGCTAATAATTCTTTTTCATTTATATGATATCTACTTTCAGTATCGGTAAAGGAAACTCGAACACTGTTATACAGAAAACTCTTTACAATTTTGGGATAAAAATCATCTATATCAGTTTACTACCTCTTTTTATCAAGCTGGAAACTTCTCACGTCAGTCCTGGGAGATTAGCAATATCTAGAAAATCTGAAACATTATCTTTGATATATTGTATCTCCGTATCCATTTTGCATATTTCTTCAAGTATCTATAGACGATGGTCTTCCATCTCTGGTGAGAAAATCTGCTAGAATATTCTTGTCAGATTTAATAATCTCAATATCAAATGTAAAATCTGAAAGTAATGTTTGCCATCTAATTAATCTTTTATATTCTGGTCTACTTGGTAAATTATTTTTAATAAAAGCTTTGACTTCTGTATTATCAGTTCTTAATAAAAAATCTTTTTGGCACTAAAAAGTAATAAAACTTTTTACAACTTGTTACTATTGCTAATAATTCTTTTTCATTTATATGATATCTACTTTCAGTATCGGTAAAGGTTCCTGAACAATATCTGCAGAAACTTTCTCCCGTTTTATTATTATGCTTATAATCTATTTTCTTTAAGACTCCACTCTAGTAATTTTCAGAGGCATCTGTTTCTAGTATTAAATTATCATCTTCACTTGGTAAATATAATTTTGGTAGTGACCTACATAGTTCTTTTATTTGTTTTACTTGAGTTTCCAATTCGGGAGTAAAACTAAATATTTTATCTTTTTTCAGTAAATCTTGAAAAGGCTTCCGTAATTGAGTTAAATCTTTAATAAAATCCGAAGCATAAGTCAAAATTCCTAAAAAGCTTTGTACTTGTTTCTTGTCAATTAATTTATCGGGAAATTGAGATATCTTTTCTAAGACATGAGTCTAAAGTTCTATGCCTTGTCCATCTACCTGCATACCCAAAAATTCTACTTTCTTTTGGAATATCTTAGACTTCTTTTTAGACAATCTTAGTCCCTTTTTTATACAAATATCAACAAATATTTCTAAATGTTTTAAATGGATATTGATATTATCAGAAACTACTAACATATCATCAATATAAACAAATATGAAATCATAATTTTTGAAAATATTATCCATTTTTCTTTGAAATATCTGAGGTGCATTTTTTAAATCCAAATGGCATTACTAACCATTCATAATTTTCTTGTGGTGTAGAAAAAGCAGTATAGTTTATGCTATCAGGATCCATTTTAATTTGCCAAAATCCACTCTTGCAATCAAATTTAGAAAATATCTTCTTATTTCTAGTTCTATTAATCAAGCTTTCTTTATTAGTGAGAAAATATCCATCAAATATGGTGTTATCATTTAATTTTTTATAGTTTATGACCGTTCTAGCCTTTCCTCTAACTTGTTCGGCATGATTTCTTACTATGAATGCAGGTGAGCTGTGAGGTGATTGATTAGATCGCATGAACCCTAAATCTAATAATGCTTTTATTTGATTTTTAAATTCTTTTAGATCTTCCTCGTTATATCGCATAGGTTTGACTCATATTATTTTAGCTTTATCTGTCAATTCTAATCGGGCATATAACTGATTTTTATCCCAAAATTGTAAAGGGTTTTCTGTATATAAGTGTTCGAGTTTTGTTGTTACTTTATCTATTTTTGTATCAAGAGTTCTTAATACTTCCTGGTATTGTAATAAAGGTTTGTTTTTTTGGAAAAATCGGTCGTTGAGTGTAGCCAATATCACCACGCTGGGCTATGCGAGGAATAAGGGAAATAGGAAAGGGTTTACCATAAGCTTTTTTAAGTCTTTTAACGGTTATTAAGTGATGACAAGGAGTTTTAAATAATATCTTATTAGCTACTGTATCAAAAGTTATTTTATGAAATAATTGAAGAAAATTATTTCCTAATAATATATCGGTACCGGTATTATGAAAAAAAGGGGGCATTTTATCCTAATACAATTATCGGTTGTTCAACTCCTTTATTTATTTCTATAATATTATTAGATATATCTCTTTCTGTTATTATAGGTAAATCTTTATGATATTCTATTGGAAAACAATCTGTTTTCATAAACATGCTCCTGAACCAATATCAATAAAAGCAACAAAATATTCTGCCCTATAATCTTTATAAGTTAATCCTATAGGAATATATATACTATAAGGACTTGTCATTTTGGAATATATAGTAATTTATTATTATATGTTATCGTTAATCTGTATGAGGTAATCTGGTAAGGTTTAGCAGTTTCAAGAAAAGTTAATCGTAGCATTATTTCTAATGTATCATTAAATCCTTCATTTTCTATTAATAATCTAATTGGTAATATATCTTGTTCAAATCGTACTAATGTGTCTATTGCTTCATTTATAGAATGTAATTCACCATTAAAATTTGTATATTGGTGAGGTTCATCTAGTTGATATTTTTGTAACCCAGTACAAAGTTTATGACTAATATAATTTCCATTAGCTCTTGTATCTATTAATATATTGACTAGAACAAAAGTTATTCCATTGTAATATTCTCCTTTTATCTTATAATTTCTATAATTATCATTTTTACCCATTATTAAATTATTATCATTAAATCTTAATTGTCATCTAAGTGGTTGACTTCTAACTCTAGGATTTGTAAAAGATAATCGAGGTACTATATTAGTAGAAGTCATTAATGGTTTATCTTGTAAATCTAATTCTAAAGGTCTTGACTCAATTTCTTCTATCTTAGGTAGGCTTGGCATCTGAATTTGACAGACTTCATTAAATAAATAAGGAAAGTCTATTATATCTTTAACTACAAAACACTCTGAATGATGTGTATTTGATATGGCATATGAAATTATATAAGTTATCAAATAAGGTCTATTTTGTTGTTTAAAGAAATCTTTTCTTTTAAAATCTTGTATTAAACTTTAACTTTTTATCAAAATCTTTGTCGTGGATATGGTAAGAAAGTCGAGGGTATATATTGAATTTTAATTTACCATATTGTAAATTACCTTTACGTATTCCTAAGCAGGCTTCTTCTCTATTAATTATTTTGTTATCAATTATAGCTAATTTTATAGGAGTATCTAATCCTTCCTTAAAAGTTGATTTTGTAATAATCTGTATGGTAGCAATATGTATCCAACCAAGTGTATTTCTTATTTCTGGTTTAATCTTTTGTAATTTTCCTTGAATATCTTTTTTAGCTAAAAGACGTATCATTACTTTATTAGAAGCAATAGATACTTCTAAATCTTTTTCCTATATATTTAATCCATAAAATAAGTTATGCTTTCTAGGTCTTATTCCTAATCTTTGTAAAGTATTGACTTTAAATCCTGAATAATTTCATAATGAAAAAATTTCATTTTGAATCTGTTTTAATTTTTTTTCTTATCTATTCAGATTTCCTGTCTATATTCTCCTGTTTGTTCTATTTCTTCCATTTATTCAGTATTGTCTTCAGAAGTATGTTCGGTATCAGTTAAAATAAAAATGCTTTCGTCAGAATCAAATTTAAATCATCTATTTTTATAAATTCTCCTGTATTTATCATTTCTTCTATATCTTCATCTATTTCTATTTTCTTATTATTTTCTCATTTCTTTTTGGGCAATTATTCGCATAATGTCCTATCTCTTTACAATAATAGCATCTACATTCCTTAGGATTTGTTTTTCTTCTCCTATATGTAGGTTTATAAGTTTTTCTATATCCTTTTCTTTTGTAATATCTTACCTTACGTTTTTTAAAATAAGGATTTCTATATCTATATTGTTTTTTTTCTTTTTATATTTATGTTTTATCTTTCCATAATAATAAGAATTATCACATCCTATCATTATTGGCATTTTAGGCTTATCACAACATAAAGATATTCTTTTCTTTAGTCCTTTACTGGCTTTATCCAAAATAACATCAGCACACCAATTACTTAGTTTGTCTCGTGCATGTTCTATTCTTTTACCTAGAGTGTCTATATTTTCAGGTTTATAAGTATCTATCAATTTTGAACCCCATGGGTCTGGAATCTTAGCAAAAAATAATGGCAAATAATTACTAGTATCAGAAACTTGATTATATATATGATAATAATAGTCTTGAAAGACACAAATATATTTTCTATTTCACATATATCACATAATTGTAATCGCATTAAAGCAATTGTATATCTTGTTATAGTATGAGGATATTTTACGAATTTTCCTTCTCCGTGAAATTCTAATCTAAATATTTCAACTGTTTTTGTTATAAAATTATCTAGCTCAGCATATATCGATTGTTTAGTTGTTTCATCTAGATTCTGCCAAAATCTTTGTGCACTATTTAATAAGGTTTTTTCCATACATCCTTTAGTTGTGTCAAAATCCATTTTATTTACTACAACAGCTATTCGTAAAGTAGTTTCCCACTTATCTATTGCCTCTTCAATGTTAGCAATACAATCTAAATCTAAATAAATACCGAAAGGATTTATTGTATCAGCTTTCATTTTTTCAAAAGGAGTATATTTTTTGGAACTTTGTCCAGTATGCATTAATCCTGCATATCCCGTTATTGATCTATTAAAACTTTGATTATGTCTATGCGTATATATGGTTCTTTACTAGAAGATGGTATATCTGTGATATTTGAATTTTCAGCTTTTATTCCTGTTGGTTTGATGTTTAGAAAATTATCTTGATGATCTAAGTTTCCTATTTGAGTTATTAAATTATCTACATTGGGTAATAGTGATTGACCACTATCAAAATCATTTGTTGACATCCTTCAGTTTTTCTAAATGACTAAGATAAGGAATTTTAAGAAATTTGAATTATGATATGTTTTTCCTTATCTGGTTCCATTAATTTATGATTTATTATTGATTCTATATCAAGTGTTAATTGTTCACAGTATTGTAATATTTTTTGTCCATAATAAATTACTGTATTTCAATTATTTCTTTATCTATTTTAAAGAATTTTCGTGTTCTTTTAATATCTTAAATTCTTTATCCATTATTCATTATTGCACAAGCTGCTATATATATTTGAACTAATATAAAACATAACTCTATACTAATAAGATAAAAACATAAACATAATAACTTTATCAAAATAAATACATCGAAAATTCGGCGCTTGGTCTATTATCAAAAACATGGTGCATGTGATGTATCTTATGTTGAAAGAGGTCCATATTTTTCTTCATCTTCTTCTTGCAGGGTAAAGTCGATTATGGTTTTTGTTTCATGTCGGGAGTTCTTAATAAATTCGAGTATCTGTAGTTGGTTTGACATGAAGTACATTATTGGCCTATAATCATGTCTTCGTACTTGGATATCTTGATTATTCACTAATTCTGCTTCATAGTATAATCTTATGTCATTTATTAGTTGGTTTACATTTATACTGTCTTTAGTAGACAAATCTAGTCGTACTAGGTGCTCTCCATAAGCTTCAGTATTCATGATGATATATGATATGTTTCTTATATTTATTCTGTATTCATAACAGAAATAATGTAGAGTAAAGGGTCCATCACGCTTCCTTACCTAATTCTGTTTTGACCAGAACATCACCGGGTTATACCACGGAGCTTTTACCAGGCGTTTCAACCCCAACCTTAATCCTTGAATCAAGGTAACTCTCCTGTAGTTCCTTCAGTAATACCTAGCTCAGCCTAGTTTAGTTTCCTACCTCTAGGCGTGAGGAATTAACTAGGGAAGGATGTAGGGTATTACTCTAAGTTATTCTTGGAAGAAACATAATAAATATAAGAAGGGAAGAGTTTTATTTATGAGACATGAGGAGTACAGAGAAGGAAGGCTGCATAGGAATCGATGTTTTTTTTCCTTATTTTTTTCTACTACATATTTATAGTCTAGGAACTAAAGGTACTATGCGTAGATTTTTTACATTATGGGACACGTCTAAGATACTTATTTTACACGTCATAGGTAAAACAAAACTTATGGCTTATCTTTTCGAGATTTTTCATGTGATGTTTCTTTAGTCACTATCTTCCTCCTTTTGTGCTGGCATCTGGATTGTTTCCTTAGAGCAAGCTGGACACGTATCTTTCGGATGTTTTCGAAACTGACAAATCTTCTGTTGTGCCTGGTGGCTTGATTTTATCACCCATGTCTCAAGTAACTTCATCTTTGTTAATAGGAAATTATAAGCCGCTACCAGAGTAGTTTTGGTTGGGGATATCATGACCGATGAGTGAATCTTTTGTCCTCCATATGTTCGAAATCCTTTTTTGAAACTGGCTTCTAGTCCTTGAAGGACTATTTTGATTCCAATTGCTCGTCTATAATGAATATCTTTTTCTTCAAATTTAATAGCCTTTTCCAACTGGATTAGATGGTAAGCTGGGTAGCTTCCATTAGTGTCAAAGTCTGGTCCTGCTGATAAAAACTTTAAAACTAAAATATCTTTTAGAGTTATAGTGGGATTATTGAGATAACAATCTCGTACCCCATCTTTTATCCATGTGCGGTAAGAAACTTATCTCTAGAAAATTTGGAGAAGATAAATATATGGAATTTAGGGCTCCAAAATCATACCAATATCTTACCTCTTTTGGGTCTGATTCTTGTAGATAATTGATTCTAGGATATATCCATGAGAAATCAACATATTTAAGTTCATTATTTGACAAGTGAAACAAATCTCTCATCCTTGTTTGTTGTTGCTCGACTTCTGGAGGAATCATAGAAATTTCTTTTACTATCTGTGATGCAGAGGGCAAATAGGAAACATTATCTTTGATATATCGTATCTCTGTATCCATTTTACATATTTCTTCAAGTATCTGGAGACGATGGTCTTCCATCTCTAGTGAGAAAATCTGCTAGAATATTCTTGTCAGATTTAATAATCTCAATATCAAATGTAAAATCTGAAAGTAATGTTTTCCATCTAATTAATCTTTTATATTCTGGTCTACTTGGTAAATTATTTTTAATAAAAGCTTTGACTTGTGTATTATCAGTTTTAATAAAAATCTTTTTGGGAGTAAAAAGTAATAAAACTTTTTACAACTTTTTACTACTGCTAATAATTCTTTTTCATTTATATGATATCTACTTTCAGTATTGGTAAAGGTTCCTGAACAATATCTACATAAACTTTCTTCCGCTTTATTATTATGCTTATAATCTATTTTCTTTAAGACTCCACTCTAGTAATTTTCGAACGCATCTGTTTCTAGTATTAAATTATCATCTGCACTTGGTAAATGTAATTTTGGTAGTGACATACATAGTTCTTTTATTTGTTTTACTTGAGTTTCCAATTCTGGAGTAAAACTAAATATTTTATTTTTTAAGTAAATCTTGAAAAGGCTTCTGTAATTGAGCTAATTTTTTCATAAAATCTAAAGCATAAGTCAAAATTCCTAAAAAGCTTTGTACTTGTTTTTTGTCAATTAATTTATCGAGAAATTGAGATATCTTTTCTAAGACATAAGTTTGAAGTTCTATGCCTTGTCCATCTACCTGCATACCCAAAAATTCTACTTTCTTTTGGAATATCTTAGACTTCTTTTTAAACAGTCCTAGTCCATTTTTTATACAAATATCAGCAAATATTTCTAAATGTTTTAAATGGATATTGATATTATCCGAAACTACTAACATAACATCAATATAAACAAATATGAAATCATAATTTTTGAAAATATTATCCATTTTTCTTTGAAATATCTAGGGTGCATTTTTTAATCCAAATGGCATTACTAACCATTCATAATGTCCTTGTGGTGTAGAAAAAGCAGTATAGTTTATACAATCAGGATCTGTTTTAATTTGCCAAAATCCACTCTTGCAATCAAATTTAGAAAATATCTTCTTATTTCTAGTTCTATTAATCAAGCTTTCTTTATTAGGAAGAAAATATCCATCAAGTATGGTGTTATCATTTAATTTTTTTATAGTTTATGACCATTCTAGCCTTTCCTCTAACTTGTTCTGCATGATTTCTTACTATGAATGCAGGTGAGCTGTGAGGTGATTCACTAGATCGAATGAATCCTGAATCCTGAATCTAATAATTCTTTTATTTGATTTTTAAATTCTTTTTGATCTTCCTCGTTATATCGCATAGGTTTGACTTGTATTATTTTAGCTTTATATATCATTTCTAATCGAGCATATAACTGATTTTTATCCCAAAATTGTAAAGGGTTTTCTGTATAACAGTGTTCGAGTTTTGTTGTTACTTTATCTATTTTTGTATCAATAGTTCTTAATACTTCCTGGTATTGTACTAACTCATATTTTGATATTAATGAAAGATATTTAGGTTTGATTGTGTTTTGCCGATGCTTGTTCCAAAGGTTACTTTGCATTGTTTTTGTAAATGTCCAATGGGGTAGTTTTTGAGTATGTTGGCTTTGAGGCAAATTCTGGACTATTATAGGTTAAATTGGATCAAGTAGCCTTCTTGAAAGTTATAGAGGAACTTCATAGCTTTCCAACGATATATAACATGCCTTTTTTTGATGTGGGAGTTGAAAGATGTGAATTTTTGAAGTTTGGGTGCTGTCTAGGATGGCAATTTCGGGACAAAAACTTTGAGTGAAAATTTGACCCTCATAAAGGTAGAAATTGTTTATAATGTCTTCATGAAAGTGGTATTTTATATTTTTAACTTTTCATTGATATAAAGTATGACATTTTTGGACAATGGAGGAGAAAGTTATGGTGTTTGGAAGTTTTGATGCTGTTAAGATGAAATTGTCGGACAATCACTTTTTCGTGGACGTTTGACCCTTTTAGAGATCGAAATTGTTTCTAAGTACTTCATGAAAGTTGTAGAGCTTCCTTTTAGCTTTCCATTGATACCAAATTTGTAAAATTTGGAGTTCTGGGTCAAAAGTTATGAATTTTGGAAGTTAGGTAGTCGGAGAGAAAATTTTAAGAGGGGCGAGCGCCTCTCGAGCGTGCCGCGTGCGACCCGACCGATTTTTGGGTTTCCTCCCCTGATCCGACCTCTCTTCACTCTTTGGTCCATAACTTTTTTGTCCGCCTCCGATTGACCTGATTTTTGAAGCGTTGGATTCCTAAGACATTCCTCTACCTCTCCACAGATATTTATAGCTTTTGATATTAATTTGAAAAAGATGGATTGAATCAAAGTAAGAGAATTGATTAAAAAATTCTGAACATGCTTCAGTGTTTTGGTAATATCTTGATCTGTAGAGCTCTAATTTAGTTGATTCTTGTTTCTAAACAAACTAGAGACAGGGAGCTACAACTTATCTGAAGGAATCAAATTTCAATTTGGGCCCTAAGACTTCTAATTTCTGGAGTGAACTCAGGTGTAGTTTTCAGTCTTGGTTTAAGTTTAGACTGAAAGTGTTTTAGCCATAACTTCTTTATTTCTGAACCAAATTGAGTGTTTTTAGTGTCGGTAGAGACTTAAGACAAGGGGAAACAGTGTTGTGAAGAAGTCTTATTGAAATTCTTTCTTGAACTATCCCAAAATCTGTTCGGTAGTAAGTGATTTGAGTACTTTTTGGTTGAGGGTCGGCTTGGTGTGGCACACCTCCCTTGTGGGATGCGCGTCCAGATGTCACGTAGGACGTCAGGTACGTGACTTGCAAGGGCGGGATTCCAACACTTATTGTATCAAAGTGACTATTTAGGATCGAGTTTAGGGGTTTCCGAAGTACCAAATGGATAGGTTGAGTCATGACATGTATATGCATTCTTTTGAATGAATTATTTGCATTGTTTTAAATTGTTTCTCATGCTTTAAAATTTTTTAGATTTGAACCGTTTTGCATACTTTGACAATTGTCTAATACGAACTAAAGATTTTTCAATGGTTTATATTGAAGGAGTGACTACGCTGCCTCGGAACAAAACTCGAGGAACTCTGCCTCGATCTAGCTCTCGTCAGGGGAGCATGGATGAGTCACATGTCCTACAAGATGCGGGGATACACTCTGCTCCTGGTTCGGAGGCACCTAGTGTGTAGCACGAGGTGCCGCCTCCTCCTCCTCCTCCTCCTATGCCTACTATAGATCTGCAGTTCTTTTAAGCCTTTGCCCAGGCCTTTACTTATGCCATGGGCCAAGGGTCACAAGTTCCGGTGCCAGCTTCAGTGGTTAGGGGCGGGCAGTATGATAAGCTTCGCAAGTATGGAGTGGTGGATTTTAGCGGAACCACCAATTCAGAAGAGGCTGAAGCATGACTTAAGAGGACAAAGAGGGTCCTAGTGCAGATGAAAAGTTCTAATGAAGAGAAGCTAGATTATGCAGTTAGCTTACTACAGGGGGATGCGTTCCACTGGTGGGAATCAGTGCCCCATAGTTAGGCTGTGCCTCCAGTGATGACATGGAGAGATTTCGAGGATGTGTTCAGGAAGAAGTACCTCTCCCATGTGTATATCCAAGAGAAGGCTAGGGAGTTTTTAAATCTCACACAGAGGGATATGAGCGTGAGCGAGTATGAGCTGAAGTTCACCCAGCTTTCCAGGTACGCAGCTAACATTGTGGCAAATGAAGAAGACAAGTTTCGCAAGTTTGAGGGAGGTCTCCATCTGGGGATCAAGGAGAAGGTGCTTATTCACAACTTCTGTGACTACTAGCAGTTGGTAGATGCTGCACTCCAAGCTGAAAAGCTGGAGAATATCAAGCAAGAGGTGAGCAGGAAGAGGAAGAAGAGAGGTCAATTTTTTAGAAAAGGGGTGAGTGCTCTGATAGCTGACAGGGATGAGAAGAGCTCTCGCACTTAGGGTCAGGTTAGCAGTAGCGCCACTAATAAGAGCAAGCAATCAAGGGCAGTGTCAGTGCAGGCCTCCTCAGTAGGAGGAAATAGCAGAGCAGAGAGGAGCAGAAACTTGAACCCCCAATGTGTGCATTGTGGGAAGCTGCACAAGGGTGAGTGCTACAAATTGCTAGGAGCATGTTTTCGATGTGGAGAAAAGGGGCATATGATCAAGGATTGTCCTCAAATTTCTAGAGAGGAAGGGTCACAGCTTCAAGCCCCAAGAAGAGCAGAAATAGTGGGAACTAGGCCAGCTGCTGGGGTGCGTAGCTCTGGATCTGTAAAGAAGGCTATTCCTCCAGGAAGACTGAGGGGTCAAGCACAGGCAAGAGTGTTCGTAATGACGAGGGAGGAAGCTGCAGCCGTACCTGAAGTTGTCACGGGTATGGCTCAGCTATTTAATTCTAAAGCTTATGTTTTAATTGATTCTGGTTCCACCCATTCTTTTGTTTCTACAAGCATAGCATTACCTGGTGTGAATTCGGTGCTTTTGGATAACTTTTTGATTGTTAGCACTCCTTTAGGGTGGAATGTGATAGTAAGTCGAGTACTTAGAGATTGTGAGCTCTTTATTGATGGTGTTAGTAGTATGCCCTAGGCCAATGGACATATGTGATTCATGTATTAACATTATGATTTGTTAATAATATATTATGAGGTATTCCTT
>JAOSBM010000204.1:20977109-20990896 GCA_027568955.1 Erythroxylum tenue | reverse complement strand
GATAGGAGTGACACAGCCACTCGAATAGCTGTTTATCTTTCGTTATTCAGTAAAATCAATATACAAAGTGACATCTAATACACGGATATATTGTTCTTGCTCTTGAGTGCTGTTTCTTTTGTGATTGTTGTTGTGCTTGACTTTCATTTCTGCAGCCCAGTTCGGTAGGAGCTCTCGGTTCCTATCAGATCCTTGGCACCCAAGAGGTATTTTCAAGGATTTCTCAAAACCTAGAGCTATCAATGGGTCAGAACTTCCAATGATTGCAAAAGTAGCTGATATTATCAGAGACAATATGTGGTGCTGGCAAGGTGCCACAATTGAGACCATTCGTACACTCGAGCCTTTAACATACCAACCAGATTGGTCCCAATCGGATAGACTAGAATGGACTGCAAGCCCCCCCAAGAATTTACACAAATACTTCAGTACACACCTTGATGAGACCACCTCTTCCGAAAGTACCTTAGCACAAATTAGTGTGACACAAAGGGTCCAACCCAAGGTATGCCTTTTTTTTATGGCTAGCTTTCCTTAATAAGCTACAAACAAGGGATCAGCTCCTGTATACTTATATCCCTAATTATTGCTCTCTATGCCACTTGGATAATGAGTCTTCCAACCACCTCTTCTTTTAATGTTCCTTCTCCAAATCAGTGTGGTTACACTGCCTCAGCCACTTTCAGCTAAACATTCCAAACTTGCTTAACCTTTAATCTATTCTACTTTGGTTCAACCAATCTCAAGGCCTCAGAAACATTGACCTCAACATTTTTCTTATTCTTTTTGCTATTATTGTGTACAACTTATGGTCCCAAAGAAACCTTAGAACCTTCAAAAATGCAGTCATGGAAGTGGGGAACATTAATACTAAAGTGATCTTCCAAGTAATGGAACGGCGCAGCTCAAACATTGAGAGAAGGTAAATAGAGGTCACTGGCTTGTTTTCTTGTTTCTTATGTTATTTATCTTCCAGGTATGATAAACGGTTTCGGAAAGTAAATTGTGCATCACTCATCTACAATCTTATTTGATGGGAGCATAATTGCAATGCATAACACTACAGATTTAGCATAACGAGAGGTCACTCACAATCCTGGTAGTAAGAGAGGCATAAGATGCAGTACTGGCAGAACCTACAATAGCATTGAAGAGGCGAATAGTGTCCCAAGCTACAAGGTTCACCCCCATTGGCACATCCCCCATAGGAGAGCCACTCCTAACTGACTACGATGGAGTAATAGAATTTCTTGAGTATTTTCTGGTGCTTGAGACTTTTATTTAGACATAGTTGTGTTGCTGGTAATATAGTCATTGATATGGTTATTTTGGTTACTGGACATGTTTTAGTCTTGTTATTGTGTTTGTATGACGAGGGAGAACAGTTTTTTGGGTTCCTCACGCTGCTTGTAAGTTCTCCTCGGTTGGGGTAGGGATTGCCAACCTTGGTAATCTCTCATTGTATATAATTTTGTTTATTTATAAATTTACTGAATTACAAAAAAAAAGACATTGATAGAATTATAAAAACTTTTCTATAGTTTGGGAAAATCGAAAATTTTAAGTGATCAAATGTTAAATGGGGTGATTAACCATTCCAAAAAAAGAAAAGGGCTTCGGGATCATTCCCATACCACTTATGCAAAAGTTTCTACTAAGTAAGAAGATTTAGAGACTATATACAAATCAGCGAGCCCTATGGACTAAATGGAAACATGAAGCCTACCTCAAGAATCAAAACTTTTGGTTGATGTCAAACACCAGGGAAGTTTCTTGGACATTAACTCATCTACTGAAGTTGAGAAATATGGTATATCTTTGGATCAAACACAAGCTGGAAAATGGGGCAAGCACATGGTTTTGGTGTGACAATTGATCTGAAGAATTTAGCCCTCTATCACTAAGAAATGAAATCCTCCACTTGAGAAACATAATTCCTATTGATGCCAAAGTCTCCTTACTCATTCAAAATGGAGAGTGGTCTGGAAACTTCAAAGGGTTGTCCTCTTTAGCAGCATACTTACCTTAGCTCCCTCACGGGCAAAGGGAAGATGACATTATCAAGAATCCTAATCCCAAAGTGGTCGTCACAAATGAATCTTACCTTAAGATCTTCAATAACAACACTGGATATGCCCTATGGTTTGAACTTCTTTGTAAATAATCCCTTAACCCCAAAGCCTCCTTAATTACTTAGCTTGTGATAAAAATAGAATCAGAACAAAAAATAGATAGTTTGGCACTTGTGATCCCATCTGTGTCTTGTGCAAAGAAGTTTAGAAGACATAAACCATTTATATTTTCTCTGCGGATACTCCGAATCTATATGGAGTATAATAGTGCATATGCTAGTAGAATTTTGTCAAACCTACGAATGGACTAGGACTTTAGACTGGTTCATTAAGCTTGTCAATCAACAAAAGCATAATGGAGTACTATTCAAGACTGCCTTCACCACTAAAATCTACTCTCTTTGGAAAGAAAGAAACAACAGGGTTGTACTAAGGAGTTGAAGTTGGAAAGCATCAACTAGTTGAAAACATCCTCAACTGGATCAGAGCTATTATGATGACAAAAAATGTACAAAACAAACTTTCTCCTGGAATGAAAATTAGATGGAACCTTTAATCAAAGATGCCTTTAACTTCTATCTTGCATAGTCTAGTCCAAAGAATTAAGATGTAAACTGGAACTCATTGTAATATAGAAATAGCTTTTGCTAGAGTTAATATAACTTCGTTCATTTCCACACAAAAAAATACAAACTCTTTTTTATCTTATGTTAGGTAATTTTTACGAAAAATTCTAAGGCTTATGCTTTAAAAGGATAGAGATAGGGATAGAGAACAAGGAAGCAATCATAAGGATTCAAATTAGAGAATCTTGGGATAAGAAGGCAACAAATTTAGAGAAAAAGAAGGGGATTTCATTAAGATTCAACTAAAAAATATCAAGATTGCAAGATCCGTAAGAATGAGTTATTTTCATTTGTTTTCTTTCTTGATGGTTATTCTTTTCTTTTACCTTAGTATGAACTAAATTGGGATACATATAAATGGGATAAACACTAAAACTATTGATTTGGATTGATTCTTTGATTTAATTAAAGATATAATTTTATTACAAATTATTTTTTATTACTTCTTGTATTTGAATTGAAATATTCTAGAGTTTAAATTCAATTTTAGATTCCATAGATAGGGATTGAGAAATCATATACATGAATAGATTGTGTTACGAATAATAAGAGTTAGATAAAATCTTAGATATAGGGCTATATAAATCCTCTAAGTGAAAGTCAAATTTATAACAGGAATTCAAAAAAACAAGTTAATTCATTCTTGAAAGTTTTCATTAGAAAGAGATTCCATTCAATGAACTTAAAGATAAAGATTGTAGGAATTTTATGTCTCGAGAGAGAATATGATTATAACTTTAAAATTTCATTTGGTCTAAGAAACGAAGGTTAATCACTGAATTAAAATAAACTCAAACTAGGAAAGGTTCTAGGAGGATTCTAGATCTAGATCTTAATTATCATTTGTTGTTCCATTCTTGTTCATTGCTTTGGTTTGTTATCTTATATTAGTAACTTTAGTTTAATTAAACTTTTCTTTTAAGTCCTTGTTAGATTAGATAATACAAAAGATAGTACTTACTTGTAGCCCTCATGGGATCAACACTTAGTAAAAAGTGATCTTTAGTAATATTTTGTTTTGGATACACCTCTATAGTCCCAATTAGAGCCAAAGATATAACCCTAACAATCATGTTTTTTTTTTCTCTTCTAACCAATAAAAATAATAAACCTAATATTGAAAGCAAGAAGGCCCCCAAAGATCCGAACTTCCTCTTCCCTTTTGTTCTCCAAAAGGGAGACTTTTTTCACTTCATAATCCGTCTAATGAACTAATATAGAGTTTTTTCTTTTCTTTTTTTTTTAAATCTATGCTTCTTAAATTTTAATTAATAATCAATGCGTCTCAAGTTTAATTAAATAATCATCTAATCAACACACATCATGGTCGTCAGTAATAAAAGCAATTAGGGGCTATATTTGATACAAAACTTAGCATACAATCCATACATTTACATATGATTCAAAAAATAAAGACATTATCTAGCTATCATAAATTAAAATTGTTATTTTTTGGCTCAAATATGAGAACGGCAGCATGTTGAATTATCATAAATGTGCTGATCTTACAAGTTCCAGAATAACTTGCATCATTTTACTTGATTCGAAATGATCCCGGCGGTTACAGGTTCACCATTAACGTTTGGAACAGGTGTTTTGCTCATGGAAAATATTCATTACACATTGGAAATGGTGCAATAGCCATGCCCACGAAGGATGGGGAAAATAACGGACAAAGATAAGGTGCTAGCTCTGTTGTAAAATTGAGGCCTGTTCGAAAGCTTTGTAATGCACTTTCATTCTGCAAGAGAAATACAGAGTGCAACAGACATGCCCAATACCAAAGAGGTTACATGAACAACCGTATTTCTTAAAGTTGAGCTGCTGCTGTTCATTTCTGCAAGAACTCCAGCAACAGCAATGTAAATAAATCCACCGGCAGTGAAGCCCTGCAAAAAATGAGGATTTATTTCACATTTAACATCAAAGTATAGATATGCAAGTAAGGCTAAAATGCAACTTTCGTCATTGCAAATTCACCTCGATTAGGGCTGATTGTCCTGGATCTTGTCCCCAGAGCAAAGCCTAAAAGAGTAGCACCTTTTCAATTCCTTTCCTTCCATGCTAAAGATCACCATTCATAGTGGTAGAATTAACGGAAACTACTAAAATAATGACTCACCAATGCCGTTCCTGCTAGTGCCACCAATGCAGATAGGAAGTTGAAAAAAAGGGCTTCAGAAACACTAAAACCAGACCTTACCAGGATACCAAAGTCTCCCACCTGCAAAGAAATTATATGTAACAGCGTAAGTTCCTGGAGGAAGTATAATATGAAACACTAGAAAACTTTGAAGGCGGCAACAAAAATGTTATTTGGCAAATCCAATTAGAAACAGTTATTAACTGATTCGATGAGGGACTAAATTATGTAAGCTCTAACTGGATTCACTACGCAACTCTATCCTGGGCACCCTTGCCACCTCTCTCTCCCTCCCTCCCTCTCTGCCCCCAATACCTTCCCCACCTTAAACAAATATCAATTTGATTCCTGGCCTAACTGGTTAAAATATAAGAATCGAGGGACAAGAGATGACTTCATCCAGAGGATAAATAGATAGTAACAAGCACAATAAATAATACAACTATCAATAGTACAATTGATGCAGAACAAAAATTAGTTTAGTTACTCTTTTCGTCATTTTTCTTAATTGGAAAAGGCATTGAAGTATTGATACTGGTTAGATTGTTCTTGTTGAACTAGGATTCAACTCTATTAAAGAAGGAAAGACATATAAATTTGTCCTCGAACGTTGACCTTAAGAAAATTTTGGTCCCTTAAATTTCTTTTTTGCCAAACTGACCTCAAATTTTTGCATTGTTGTCAATCAAAATTCAAATTGACCTTATTTTTCCTCGATATACTAATGAATTGTAGGTCTAATTAACAATCTGAAGTCAATTTAACAAAAATAAAATTCATGGGACCAAAGTGCACTTAACAGTAAAACTTGACCATGAATTTGCCTTTTTTCCAAGAAGGATAATAAGAATAATTATTATTAGATTAAGATTTAATTTTTTGAGGAATATTTTAAGTTAAGAGTCCTTGTTCAGGTAGGATTAGGATCAAGTGACCAAATATTTCATACAAATATATATATCAATTATGAACGGAGAAGAGAGAATTTTTAGCCTAGAATTCAGCATTCTGTACTCCTATTTCAAACTTGAAATTCAAATTTCAGCAAACCTAACAGAAATCCAGCAGCCCAAATTTTCCAATTTCAATCATTTGTTACCTACTAGATACATCTTCTATAACTCCTAAACTAATTTGGTATCAAATTTTGTGTTTGGCAATGTCAACAAATTGTAAAGTGATGTATAAGGGACTGTTCAATGACCAAAAGCAAGATGAATCAAAATTTGCAAATTCTGGAGAATTTGAACAGCCTTAACAAATGTTTTTAAGAAGGACAAATCCTAATGCAGAGAACCTAGAGGGCCAGCAATCTGAAGTGTAGACGAGGAAAATTCTAGCAATAGGGCTGAAGATAATGAAGGACAAGGAAATTAGACAAGTTGTAGTGAAGGAAAACACTTACATGCTAGAGACAATGTATAACAACTTTTAATCATAGGTTGACTCTCGACAAGTCGGGGAGAATAATGCAAAACAAAAGTTAGTTTAGCTATGTTTTTACTTAATAATTTTCCTTAATTAAAAACAGAATTGAAGTATTTTTATTTTAGTTTATCTTTGTTGGGCTATGATCTAAGTTTATTAGGAAATAATAAGAATCCTTATTAGAGCCTATCCAATTTCTATTCGAGTACTTTAAGTGAAAGAGTTCTTATTTAGGTAGGATTAAGACCAAGAGGACAAAATTCATATGTAAGATTAAATGTTTCAATGATATGGGAGTAATGCTTTTCAGGTTATGAATTTTCGTGTGATAGTGTGATGCTTTCTCATTTTAAGAGTGATTCCTAGAAATTACGCATAATGCCTATTTCTTTACAAGTCCTAGATGTGATTTCAGGAGTTGCTATAGTGAAACTACTATCTTTAAGTAACAAAAGCTTTTAGGTTTTTTCTTCAATAAAATTAATAAAGAAATGTGTGTACTTACTTTTTTCACAACCTATAGGGATAGCGTTCTTATTTAATTTTGAAATAGTTGTCCTTGTCCTACATCAACAACATAAAGATGCCACCAAACTAATGAAATTTGTTTACATCAATGAACAAAAGGGAGCAACCAAACCTCTTGAGGAAGCTCGTGAGCAAGCAAAAACAGAGTTCTAGACCATCCACCAACAGATCCATAAACAAGAAATGCACTTCCCAAAGCCATTCCATCAGTGAAATTGTGCTGTCATATCAACATAACTTGCATATAGAAACTGTATGCAGTTCTTTAGGTCAAACAAATTAAGAAACTTTTAATTTGACACAAGTACTGCGGCATGCTTTATGAATAGGAGAATAAGGCAACACAAGGAAAAAGGAACCCATACTTACAACGCCATCAGAGAAGAGATTAAGATAACCAAACACAAGGCTTGATGGGTGAAAATCAGTATCTTTCTTGTTTAAGGATTTGATACTATCACCAGAGTTTCTTGAAGCATCTCTATCTGTTTCATCATCCGTGCTGTCAAACATATTGTTTCTCTGAAAATCGAAGCAAGTCAATTGGTCACGTTCATTTTGGGGTGAAAATTATGTTTGTTAGAGTCGTACTGAGCCTGGGCTCCTTTTGCAGAGCACAGAGGATAAAGAAAGAGAAACAGTTATTCAGGCTTCCTTACTATACATAATAATTAGAATGTAACATGTCAACACCGTATATTCTCAAATTTAGTAATCATTAGTACCAGAGAGCTTCTAATAGCATACCAAGATATTGCATATGCACAGAAGCCACCTACATTTATTGTTAGGTCAAACCTTTTTCTGTAGCACATTTCCTGATATTCCACAATCTCGAATGCCTAAAGTTCAAATTTCAGATTATTTTGCACCATTCCAAACCTAAGAATGATGCTTGATATCATAGGGAACTTTGACTAACAAAAAGTTAAAATTAAAATATATTATCTCCCTATCTTACCTTACATAAAAGAGATGCATCTTGTGTCGTATTAACACCATTCAAAGAGTTGTCAGATACGTCTTCTGAACCTTTTGCTCCACATTCCTTTGAAGAGTGTGGTTGACTCTTTTCGTGAACTTCATACGCATCCTTCAATTTCCTACTGCTCTTGTGAAGATGGAGGCGATGACCATGACTCCATGCATTAGTCTCAGAGGAGTTATTTTCAACATACCTGACCACCTTCTCAACTAGGAGGAAAAGCACAATGCCAGCTGTGACAACCAATACAGCAAAACAAGAATTCAAGTAGTTGTAATCCAATCTGGAAAATACTTGATGATACTAATAAATTGCAATACCTACCAGTAGAAACTACAAAACAATTTAATAAGACATTACAAGCAGTGTCTAACAATATATGTTTAATATTCAATGTCAGCTAGAGGTTTAGTTGACAGGATCAAATATAAATATGCAAGTACTGTTAGCCATTATTCCATATCAACCTTCAGCTAGCAACAAATGGATCAATCTTCAAGTTATTTCCTGTCAGCAGCTCATGACAGATGTTTAACCAAACTCCATATTACTAACAATAAAAGGCCAGTTGTGGATAATCTGAACATCAAAATTTCCAGGATTCTGATAGCCAAAGACAAGACAATCTATCTGATTCAGATATTGTCATTATTTCACTTCTTGGATCTACTTATTCAGTTTCTTGTCTTGTTTCTTCCCTAGCAAATAGGAGTTGAATTTTAAGTCAGTTTAAAAATACAAGGCTAATGTTTGCTTTAATTAGTTGTTTGAAGAATATTTTCAGTTTTATTACTTTATTTGTTTCCTTATTTGCTCAATAGTTTATTTCCTAAAATATCGTTTTATCTTTTCCATTTCTGGTCCCTATTTTCATGAGTTCTTATTTACTTCTTTCTAGGCAATAATTAAGGGATTGAATAGCAGAACAATTGCTTATCCTCCATATATGTATTTCTGTCATTTATGAGAAATAACATACATAAATTATCCTCCAACTCGTTAAAGGTATCAGAGCTTTGAATGCAGAGGAGGATGGTTTCATTCGGGACGATAGAAGCGAGGTATGTCGAATCGGGGAAAAATTCTGCCATTGGCCCGTCAAGCAACGCTCCACTAGGATCAATCCCAGAAACGCCGAACACCATTATCAGCACAGGAAACTCGTCCTCTTCTCAGAACAAAATTGACTCGCAGCTGTTGGTGGTAACTAACCATCGACTGAATGGGAGGTCCCACAATATACTCGTAAGAGGGAGAGGGAAGGATAAATATCTCACAACCAAGCCACCAGCTGCGTCTGACTCAAAATATGAGGCGTGGATAATGGAAAACAACCAAGTAATGAGCTGGTTGGTTAATTCCATGACTCTCAAAGTTGGTGAGCAGTTTGTCCTTGCAACCTTTGCAAAAGAGATATGGGAGAATGCCAAAATGACGTATGCCAATATAGAAAATACCACTGCTCTATTTTAGATCAAAGGAATTCTGAGGGAAACTAAGCAAGGTGAGAAATCAGTCACTGGTTATTACACCACGTTGGTAAAATTGTGGCAACAGCTGGACCTCTATGACCCACACCAATGGGCTTGCAGTAAAGATATGGCGTGCTACAAGAAAATTGTGGAAAGAGAACGAGTGTGAATTTCTTTTGGACTAAACTCTATTTACGAGGAGGTTCGTGGAAGAATCATGGCAACCCGACCACTACTAACCATTATGGAGGCAGTCAATTTGGTGAAATGTGAAGAGAGTAGAAACAGTTGATGCAAGGCACTCCAAGAAATAAAAATCCCTCTGAATCTTCGGTCATGGCTGTCAAAGGAATAAATGGGCCAGAATGTAAGAGAAAACAAGGTAAGCCTTGGTGTGACCATTGTCAAAAAGGTGGACATACCAAGGACACATGCTGGAGGATTCATGGGAAACCTCCAAATCAGAAAAACGGATCAAGTTGAGAACAAAAGCTACATAGCTACTGGTGGTGACAAGACCGAGGAAGATAACACACCAGTGAGCAAAGAAGAAGTTGAATTGCTAAGGAAAATTCTTAGTAAGTTTGAATTGAAGGCTGAAAAGGTTGTATCCACAAGTAACATAGTCCAAACAGGTAATATTGGTACTGCTTTAGGGATTCAAACGCCAAATTGTGGTCTCTTGATTGTTGCTTCAGGGCCTAATGATCATATGACTTGTGATAAGTCATTGCTTGTTGATGTACAGCCATGTCCTGTTCATATGACTATCAAGGTAGCTAATGGACAGGTTCTAAAAGTTGAGGGGATTGGGACTATTATAATTGCTAATAAATTGATCTTAAGTGGAGTACTTTACGTGGCTGGATTGGATTGTAATCTGTTATCTGTGAAAAGGATTACTAAAGAACATAATTGCACAGCTAATTTTGGTGTTGATGGTTGTGTTTTACAGGATTTGGAGTCGGGGAAGAGGATTGACAGTGCTAAGGTGTTTGATGGATTATATTACACTTGCAACTAAAGAAGGAATAAAGCTCATGCTATTTTATCTTCTAATGAAGATATTGCACTTTGGCACTATAGGTTAGGCCACCCTAGTTTATCTTACATGAAGCAGTTATTTCCAACTTTTTTCAGTAAAAAGGAAATTTCTTTTAAGTGTGAATTATGTCAACTCTGTAAACACACCAGAAATTCTTATACACCCCAAGCCTATGAACCTACTAAGCCTTTTTCTAACATTCATAGTCATGTCTAACACAAAGGAAGTAGTTAGGTAGAGATTTTAGGCTAATCTCAGAACCAAATCCAAGCATAAAACTTAGGATTTAATTAACAAGAGAAAGACACTCTCTCTTAGGAAAATTTCCTGCAGAAGCTTTATTAGAATAATGTTTTCGGGTCCCCCAAACATTTGTTAACCCTCCCTTTTATATCCCTAACGTGGTATATAAGAGTCCTAATTCTAGTGTGAAAAGGATTGATTGAAATTCTTTTCTAAAGCTAACTTATTTATTTTCTTGTTGGATAAGAAAACCTTCCTAACTAGGAAACTTAAAATAAAATAAAACCGAAACAAATCATAATGGATATACGACAACATAACAAATCCTTATCATAATGGGTATATGACAACATAACAAATCCTTATGGGTTCAATCTGTTAGAACCTCTATAGAGATTGTTTGTATTGATGATAATTCGGTACAATGAGATAGCCTATTGCTGGAGCAAGCTCCCCCTCCTGGAAATCCAGGCCAAAGTCCTAACAATACAGATAGGATAATCAGCCTGCACTCATTCACTAGCTAATATTCCCCTCTCCCTCCTAACAACCTTTGCCTACATGGCAGCAATATTCTCACTCCCCTGTCCCAACTTATTTCTACAGGTATATACTTTAATGGGCTTGATCGGAATGGGCTGAGGAGAGGGTGGAATATTAACAATTCCCTCCTCCTCAACAAGACCCTTGTCCTCAAGGGAAAAGGGAGGAAACTGTCCCTTGATGAAATCCGCATCCTCCCATGTCGCCTCCTCTGCTGGCTTAGACTTCCAGCGGATCAGCCACTGCTGTACTTGCTTGCCATGAATGGTACTGAACCGCGAGGCTAGGACTGCTTCAGGTTCAGCCTTGTCCGACTCATCCACCTCCAGACCTTGAGGAAGGTCTTGCTCAATAGGATGGTTCCCAATGGCCCTTTTTAATTGAGAAACATGGAAGACTGGATGTACCTTGGCTGTAGCTGGAAGCCCCAGCTTGTAGGCAGCCTGTCCAACCCTTCCCAAAACCTTAAAAGGTCCATAATACCTGACAGCCAACTTAGGACAGATGTTCCTTGCTAAAGTGAGCTGTTTATGAGGCCTGAGCTTGACATAGACTAGGTCCCCTTCCAGAAAGTGTACCTCCCTCCTGTGAACATCTGCAAACCTTTTCATTGTGGACTGTGCACGCAGCAGATTGTGCTTTAGTTGACGCAAGGCTTCATCTCGATCTGTCAAGGCTGCTGCCACTGATGCAACTTGAGTTTCTCCTTGGATGAAATGCAGAATTGATGGTGGTAGGCGGCCATAAACCACCTCGAAAGGAGTCTTTCCTATTGACACATGAAAATTAGTATTATACCAATGCTCAGCCCAAGATATCTAGTGAGACCAATGTCTAGGCTGTTCAGAAGCAAAACAGCGAAGGTAGGTTTCCAAGCCCCTGTTAACCATCTCCGTCTGGCCATCCGTTTGGGGGTGATACGAAGAGCTCATCTTCAACACTGTTCCTTGCAACTTAAAGATTTCTTTCCAGAAATTGCTAGTGAATAGAGGATCTCTATCACTCAATATAGAACTAGGAATTCCATGCAACTTAACCACATCTCTAATGAATGCCTCAGCCACTGTTTTGGCAGTAAAGGGGTGTTTCAGGAGTGTGAAATGGGCATACTTTGACAACCTATCCACGACCACCATAATAACTTCATACCCTCGGGATTTAGGTAACTTGGTGATGAAATCCATGGATACTTCATCCCAAATTAGCTTAGGAATGGGCAGTGGCTGAAGCAGTCCAGCAGGGTTCATCGCCAAATACTTACTCTTTTGACAGATAGCACATTCCCGAACAAAACTCCGGATAGTAGACTTCATTCCGGGCCAAAATAACCCACCAGCCAGCCTCTTATAAGTCTTTAGAAAACCAGAGTGCCCTCCTAGAGGGGTAGAATGATACTCCTGCAATAGTTGAGGAATTAAAATTGAAGTAGGCGAAAGGACTAACCTATTCTTATAAAACAGCATGTTCCCCTTCACTAGGTAATCAGATTTTGACCCCGGATTCTGCTGCAAAGTCTATATCAGTTTGCCAAGTTCAGCATCTTCCTGAACTTCCTTTCTGATCAAATCCATGTCTGCCCAGAAAGGGGCTGAGAGGGTTGCAAACAAAAACTTATCTTCTCCCATTCTGGACAAGGAATCTGCTGCCCCATTCTGCTTTCCTGATTTGTAAATCACCTCAAAATCCAATCCCAACAACTTAGCCTGCCAACACTGCTGATCTATTGATGGAATTCGTTGATTTAAAAGATGCTTAAGGCTTTTATGGTCAGTATAGACCTTAAAATGCCTTCCCAACAAGAAGTGTCGCCAATGTTGAACAGCCAGGACTAATGCCATCATTTCTTTTTCATAGACTGATTTGGAACAAGTCGACTCCGCCAATGCTTTGCTAAAGTATGCTAAGGGTCGACCCTCTTGCATCAAAACAGCCCCAATACCCTTACCGGAAGCATCGCAGTCCACTGAAAATTCTTTGGAGAAGTTTGGTAAGGCTAAAACCGGAGTACTGGTCATCCTCCTCTTTAACTCCTCAAAAGCTTCCCGAGCCTCTTTTCCCCAATTAAAACTATTCTTCTTGGTCAATTCAGTAAGAGGCCTTGCAATTCTCCCATAATCCTTGATAAATTTCCTATAGTACCCCGTTAGCCCCAAAAACCCTCTTACTCCCTTCACGGTTTTTGGTTCTGGCCATTCCAAGACACTCTTAACTTTTATTGGATCCATAGCAATACCCTCAGCTGAAAGTACATGACCCAGATATTCAATGGACTGTTGTCCGAACAGACACTTCTTTTTATTTGCATATAAGTGATTATCAGTTAGCAGCTGCATGATGCAAATGTTGATCCCAACTTGAACTATAGATTAAGATATCATCAAAGAATATTAAAACAAACCTACGCAGTTGTGGCTTGAAGATGGAGTTCATAGTTGATTGGAATGTGGCAGGCGCATTCATGAGTCCGAAAGGCAATACCAAATACTCATATTGCCCTTCATGAGTACGAAACCCCGTCTTGTGATCATCTTCCTCTCTAACTCTAATTTGATGAAATCTAGATTTCAGATCCAGCTTAGAGAAGAACTTTGCCCCATGCAGCTCTTCCATCAACTCATCAATAACAGGAATGGGGAATTTGTGAGGCACCGTGAGCTTATTCAAAGCCCTATAGTCCACACACATTCGCCAAGAACCGTCCT
>JAOSBM010000204.1:20958783-20973170 GCA_027568955.1 Erythroxylum tenue | reverse complement strand
TTTCCCACCTTGGTACTTCCAAAACGTCTGATCACTGCACTCTTGAACGACGCCCATTCCACTATCGGTGACCAGTTTTGCCTCCACTGGTACCAGCTTAGAGTTTCACCTTCCATACACACTGCAGCTGCTGGTAGCCACCGATCGTGTGGCACTCCATTCAACTCAAAGTATCGCTCCACCCGAAACACCCAGCCAAACGGATCTTCTCCATAGAACAGAGGGATTTCAAGCTTCCGATATCTCTTCTCTCCTCGTATCGGCTCAACTTGTGCGGATGACTCTCCCTCAAATTTTTGCTCCGATACTTCTTCAACCTCATCTACGACTTCCTTATTTTTCCCTTTATTTTCCGTTCTCCTTAAGATTTCAAATATAGAAACAATGTCCCCAGCAACCTTATCAAACTTCACTTCAACTCCCGCAATATCCTCAACATCTCCTTCTCTACGTTATCAACTCTAGCTTCCATTCTCGTAAATATCATTCCCTATTACAACCTGGCTCTGATACCAATTTGTTAGAGACCACTTACTCTAACAGTGATTCAACTCCTAATACCGAAACCTGCACCTCAAATAATCCCACACAGCACAGAACAAGCACAAGAATGAAGTAGAAATGGAAAGGATACCGATCACTATTATTCCCTAGCTAGGCTTCGAGGGCTAGCTAAACCTCCTTACAATCACCAATCCAATATCATAACCGAATACCTCTGCCTCCCCCCTCTACCACCTTTTATTCCCTTTTCCTAACTAACTTCCACATGACTCATCTCTCTCCTAATTTCCCACTTTACCCTCACATCCCCCTCACCTAGCCACTGCATTCGTATAGTCTCAATAGTGATCTACCAATAGCACTATGGACAACACTATTGTAGGCAAACTCAGCTTGACCTAGAGCTAAATCCCATTGCTTAGGCTTGTCTACACAAATACTCCTCAATAGATTTCCAAAAGTTTTAAGTTATTCAATTAGGTCTTACAAATAGATCATATATATTCTGACAAAGTCTCCTCACAGGACATGTGGAGAAATTATAACAATCACAATTTCAACACAAACGAGGTAGTGTGGCTCAACACAAGCCCTTCTAATTATACAACACTTTAATACCATGTCAAGAAATCATTCAACCTAAGAATTTAACTTGTAGGATGAGCTTAACACATATTGAATGATGTATGTGTACATGCATGTATCAAATTCTATCTTTATATGTATGCTCAAAAAAGTATGATGGCAACCGTAACCTAGAATGGGACTGCATATACTAACCTAAAATAGACAATCCAATAGAGAGATCCTTCAAAGAATGTGAGTGTGAATTCCGTGCAACTTGAGAATGATCTCCATGGTCATGCAAATGGGAGTGCTCACCACCTGCAAAAAAGAAATGATTGTTTGATAGGGTTCTTACTAATGCATTCCTTACATTTGAAAAAAATTGCAAAATCCTACTAGTATTTCTTAGCCCAAATTGATATTCAAAATCTGCCATAAGCACTTATATGGTTCATAATTAACTTAGTCATGAGTGACATAAAATATCAGCCCTCCAACCCTGAAAATGATTTAACCATATTCTCTACAAATAGTCCTCTATCCAAATCATTTGATAAAATATGTATAACTTGCAAATTTTAGGGCTGTTGGAAATTTTTAGTGTGTAAGAATAGGATTTAAAGGTTAGATTTTATAGAAACGTTAAATCTAAGAATCATTTCTAAGGTTTGTATCAAGAATTAAGAATCACACTTCAAAATAAACAAAACTATCAATTTTGAAACCATAATCTTAATGGAATATGAATTCTAATTAAATTTACAAAATAAAAAAAAACGAATCCTACTCTAATAACCATAATCTGAAAAGGGTCGGATCTGTAACTGATAGAAGGTCCACAACAGGCTATTGCACCTTTGTGTGGAGGAACTTAGTTACTTGGAGGAGTAAGAAGCAACCAGTTGTTGCAAGAAGCAGTGCCGAAGCAGAATATCAGCTTTGACACTTGGAATTGTTGAAAGTGTTTATTTGTATTTCACTATATTTCTGTACATATGAACAAAGTTTAGCTAGGTTTATATACAAACTTCCTAGGTCTATTTAGGAAATAATCTAGCTATTAACTATAGGAAATCTCCCAATTATAGGAGAGATTATAGGAGCAATAATAACAAAATTAATACAAGATCAATTCTAATATCTCTAGTCAACAGGAATATGTGAAGGAATATGGATAAAGAGGCTCCTAGCAGAACTACAAATCAAAATAGAGCCTCAAATGAAAGTGTGGTGTGATAACATGGCCACAGTAGGGATTGCAAGGAACCCTATACATCATGACAGAACTAAGCACGTGGAGATAGATCGTCATTTCATCAAAGAGAAAGTGGAGTTTGGATTAACTGATCTTGCCTATGCGCCCACTAGTAGTCCAGTTGTAGATGTTTTTACTAAGGCACTTGCAAGAGTCAGATTCGAAGAACTTAGTTGCAAGCTGGGAATGATCAATATCTATTCACCAGATTGAGGGGGAGTGTTGGTAGGATACTATGACTGATATTCTACTCAAAATACTATACAGCTGTATCTAGATTATATTGAGATATAGATAAGCTGTATATAGTTAATATCGAATAAGTTCAAAATCCCTTAAATTAAGGGATTAGATTAGATTAGATTAGATAGAGTCTGGATAACCTTCCAAATTTAAACTTCTACTTGTAATAGCTTATAGCCTATATATGGCCGTACACTTTCTATTCAAATACACAGAATATTATTCCCACTTTCGTTCAATTATCAATGTGCCTCTTGACTTTTAAAACTTATCAATAAGCCCCTTATAGTTAGTAATTTTTAGTCAATAACTTCATAATTGACTTTTCCACAAAAAAAAACTTCATAATTGACAGCTTGAATAGTAGTTAAAGGTGTGATTTTGGGTATTTGTGATCAATCCTTGTGGGAACAATATCTATACTGCTATACTATAATTCTGGTGCACTTACTAGGTGAAAGTTTAGCTCGTATCAATGCACATTGATAATATGCCAAATCACTTTTAAAATCTTGAATTTTAGTTTGAAACTGAGTTTGAATCATTTTATAGAAGTCTTGTTAAAGTGACTTTGGATCATATAGAAAAGACTATTGCAACAAGATTTTAAGGGATTTTTTTGTTAAATAAGGTATTGTTCATTAAAGCTCATGTACTAAATCCCACAACAAAATGAAATAGTAGAGAGTAAAAATGAAAATATAGTAGAAATCCTAACAGCTACATATTTGATCAATAGGAGGGTGCCTTCAAAATTTTTAAAATTTCAAACCCCTCTTGATTGTTCTAATAAATGTTTTCCTTCCCATTGGTTATCACATGATAAAGTGGTTGGGTGTATTGCATTTGTTCATATTCATGACAATAATCAAACAAAACTTGATCCCAAAGCACAAAATTGTGTTTTTTATGAGTTATCCTTCTACTCAAAATGGGTATAAGTGCTTTTATCTAACGTCCAAAAGATTTTGTCTCCATGATGTCACCTTTTGGAGATAAAAACCTTTTTATCCCCCGCCTCATCTTCAGGGGGAGACATGTAATGAAGATTCATTTTTTGATATTCACAACGACAATGAGACTTTGTACAACACTAACAATGATGTAGATAATTTTGATAATCATGATTCATAAACTAATGATGTCCCAAATAATGAAAATAAGGATCCTTCACGGTTAACAAGTTTATCCTCTTCATCCTCAAACTTTGTACTGTCAATAGGAGTGGTGCTTGGTTTACATCCTAACATTCCAATCTCTTTCAAGAGATAAAGAATGTACTTCCTTTGTGAGATGTAAATCCCTTTCTTTGATCTCGCTACTTCCATGCGTAGAAAATACTTCATTTCTCCTAAGTCTTTAACTTCAAATTCTTTCCTCAAAGCTGACTTGAGTCTTGTAATTTCCTCTGCATCATCACCAATTACAACAATATCATCTACATACACAATCAAAATTGTCTTCTTACCTTCTCTAATTCTAAAGAACATTGTATGATCCGACCAGATCAACTTCTTCCTACGTTTTATTCTTTTCAAGTGCTCTTATCTCTTCGAAAACTGCTTCTCTCCATTCTGGAACTTTAAGAGCTTCTTGAATATGTTTGGGGATGTCAATTTTGTCCAGATTAACAATAAATGCTTTGTATTGAGAAGATGGAGCATCATAAGAGACAAACCTCTCAATCGGGTGCATAGTACATGATCTAGATTTCTTCGGTAAAGCAATTGGCAGTTCTAAATCTGTGTTGTATTCTTGATCCTCGCTACTCTGAGCTTCTTCGGCAGGGACCTGCATTGGTTTCAGAGATTGGTATAGCTTCAAGGACAGGGAGTGTACTACTTGTTTTCTTCTTCCGAGAGTACACCTTAAGTGTATGGTCAGGTATAGCTACTTCTGTGTCAAGATTTGTCTCTATAGGAGATGACATTAGGATAGGCTCAGGAACAGATGTACAAGGACGTTCAGGTTGAGATTCATCACCATCAAACTCACTCCAATACTCCCCTTGAATTGAAGACTTGGGATAGACTTGTTATGTTATCGTATATCCATTACAATTTGTTTCTATTTTATTTCATTTTAAGTTTCCTAGTTAGGAAGGTTTTCTTGTCCAACAAGAAAAGAAATAAGTTAGTTTTAGAACAAGATTTCAATCAATCCTTTTCACTAGAATTAGGACTCTTATATACCACATTAGGGATATAAAAGGGAGGGTTAACAGATGTTTAGACACCTCGGAAAGCATTATTTTAATAAAGTTTCTGCAAGAAATTTTCCTGAGAGAGTGTGTCTTCTCTTGTTGATTAAATCCTAAGTTTTATGCTTAGATTTGGTTCCAAGATTAACCTAAAATCTCTACCTACTTACTTCCACTGCGTCAGATTGACAAGCTTTTTGAGGTTGAGTTTGATGCATATGGAGTAGGTATTGGAGTTGTTTTATCGCAAGAAGGCCGACCTGTAGCTTTCTTTAGTGAGAAGTTTAACTATACAAGGAAAAGATGGAGTACCTATGATCAGGAAGGTACTTGTCTATGGACTTTGTCCTTGGACTACCTAGAACACAAAGGGGAGTTGATTCTACTTTTGTAGTAGTTGATAGATTTTCCAAGATAGCACATTCCATTGCATGTAGGAAGACTACCGATGCATCTAATGTGGCTACACTGTTCTTTAAAGAGTGGTAAGATTGCATGGAATTCCTAAATCCATTACATCTGACCGAGATTCAAAATTTCTTAGCCACTTTTGGAGAACTTTGTGGAGGATGTTTGATACTTCTTTAAACTTTAGTAGCACTGCTCATCCACAAACAGATGGTCAGACTGAGTCACTTAATAGGACTCTTGGAAATCTATTGAGGAGTATTTGTGGAGACAAGCCTAAGCAATGGGATTTAGCTCTAGCTCAAGCTGAGTTTGCCTACAATAGTGTTGTCCATAGTGCTATTGGTAGATCACCATTTTCCTTGGTATACTTGAAAGTTCCAAAGAATACTGTTGATCTGATAAAACTTCCGAAGTTACCAAACTTAAGCATAGCAGCTGAAAATATGGCCAAACAAGTGAAGAATGTGCAAGAGGAGGTTTGAGAGAGACTTGAAAAGACTAATGCCAAATATAAAGAACAAGCCGACAAACGCAGGAAGTCTAAAACTTTCCAAGAAGGTGACAAAGTAATGATTTTCTTAAGGAAAGAAGGATTCCCTGTCGGAACCTACAACAAATTGAAGCCAGAGAAATATGGTCCTTATGAGATACTACGTAAAATCAACGACAATGCTTATGTTATCAATCTGCCTGAGGAGATGGGAATTTCAAAGACTTTTAATGTTGCTGATATCTATGATTTTCATGGAGAAGAAGAGCTCTATCCCAATGACAACTCGAGGTCGAGTTCTTTGCAAGTGGAGGGGACTAATAAAGGATTGAATCCATATGGATTTGTTATGTTGTCATATACCCATTAGGATAAGGATTTGTTATGTTATCGTATATCCATTAGGATTTGTTTTTGTTTTATTTTATTTTAAGTTTCCTAGTTAGGAAGGTTTTCTTGTCCCACAAGAAAAGAAATAAGTTAGTTTTAGAGAAGGATTTCAATCAATCCTTTTCACACTAGAATTAGGACTCTTATATACCACGTTAGGGATATAAAAGGGAGGGTTAACAATGTTTTAGGCCCCTTGGAAAGCATTATTTTAATAAATTTTCTGCACGAAATTTTCCTAAGAGAGAGTGTCTTCTCTTGTTGATTAAATCCTAAGTTTTATGCTTAGGCTTGGTTCCGAGATTAACCTAAAATCTCTACCTACTTACTTCTGCTGTGTCAGTCATGTTGTTCCCACTTTTTATACCCAGGTTACTTAATATCAGGAGCTAGATCCGTGAGATGCTCATACTTGCCTAGGCCTTTGAGATATAAAATGACCTCTTCTCCTAAGCAACATAATTAGTTCCATTCAATTTTTGAGTTGTGATTTGTTTAATCATAATGGGTGGTTGTCCTTTTAACACTTTGTCTTAAAGTTGCTCATGATGCAACTGATACAGTAAGAAAGACGTTAACAAGAATCAAGTGAAGAACAATACTATAAAAAACCGAACTTCCAATATCAACAATTGCGCAACAATGAAATATGGATTGAGGCAAATTCAAACCATCATAAGATACGGCTATGACGGAACCAGCGACTATGGTTAAAAATACAAATTCAGTTTCCAATAATTAAAGGCAGAAAAACACACCACCAACTATGGTTAAACACACAAACTTTGTTTCCAACAATTAAAGGCATAAAAACACAAATAGATTCCTAGAGTCGGTGTGACAGTCCATGACAACAGGGTCAACAAAACATCACTAGAAGGTGGCACATGGGCTACGCACGCCAATTGAATAGCGACTACCGTCAGCCCATGGGGGCGCATGAGGCACTCGCCGACATCACCTCTTCCTCTGACTTGGTTGCTAGTGGCTGCTTGAGGTATTTCAAGGGTTAGATTGTTAGAGTTAGTCTTCTTTATTTTTTTTTGGAAAAAGGTTTAGGTATGGGTTATAGATTGTGAGAGAACGAAGACAAAATTGGAGGCAGGATTAGAGAACTTGCTCTGATACCATGATATGAATTGAGAAGTGGGATTGTAAGAGCTTGTAGAAATCAACAGCTCCCACACCTTTTATATACTAGATTATCTTCTTCATATAAGGTAAGTTACAATTATAATCCTTAAAACTTCCCAATCAAATCACAATCATAATCCTCAAAATCCCTAAAACCTCTCAATCAAATCACAATCATAATCTCTAGCAGGTTCATATACAAAAGACACATATCTTCACCCAAACCATATGGCTTTAGGTCATAGGATCATTCTTGTATAGAAATCATTCTTAATTTTTATTCCTAGTTAATGTGGCACAACTAATAGAAGAATTTGATCACCAAGTTGTCTCAAGGAATGCCACAATCTAATTTATATAAGTGGCAAAGAGATATCCTCCAATGGAAGGGTAGAGTGGATGTTGGTTTTGACATTGACTTATATCTAAAATAGTAGTTGTTCTCCATGATAGCCCTACGGGCGATCACTATAGGGCCCTAATTACATTTAAAAGCCTTCAGTCTCTTCTCTATTAGAAAGATATGCCAAGGGATGTGCATAAATTGGTGCATAATGCCAAGTTTGCCAGCATAACACGTATTTAACTTCTAATACAACTAGCCTACTACAACCAATTCCCATTCCTATACAATGTTAGACATTAACATGGATTCCATTGAGGATTTACTTACTTTTAACAACAATTCAATAGATTAACTAATTATGCTCACTTCTTGGCTCCTAAGCATCACTATATTGTTGAAAGGTACCACAAAAATTTCTCTCTAATGTGTTTAAACTCCATGGAACGCAATAAACAAGTAATATGCCCTATACCTATCATCCACATATTGATGGCCAAGCAAAGGCATTTAATAGAAGATTGGAGACTTACCCTGGATATATGACAAAGTTACACCACTAATTGCTCAAACAGACTTCACTTAGCTAAATGGTGGTTTAATATTACCTTATGTTTAGCCATTAACATGTTAAAATTTAAGGCCTTACGTGGTTATCCTCCACCTTTGCACATACCATACTTTGTAGGAGATTCCAAACAGGTGATAGTGGATCCAAGTGATATTTTCATTTGTATAGGGCACAAAGCAAGATGCAATAGCAAGCTAATAAGAGAAGGAAACATATCGAATTTCAGGTGGGAGTTTAATGTGCACGATGCCTTTGTAGGCAAACAATATGTAAGTAGGAGGAGCGGTCAACGTCAACAACAAAATCAGCAGGGGCAAATTTAGTTACAACAGATTCAGCAGAGGCAGATTTAGTCAACAGAAAACCGATGAAACAGATTCAGTTAGCAAAATCAGCAGTAGAATTCAATCAGTTAAGCTTAGTTTCAAATTTTGAATTTAAATATCAGTTTGACTTCAAATTCAGTAGAGAATAAGCTGATTCTTTCCTAATTTTCCAAGGTAAAAGTGCCCTAGACCAATTAGAAACAAAAATAAATAGAAACATAGTTCCAATAAAGGGAACCCACAGGCCGTATTCTTCTCCAGCTTGAATTTTGCTTATGTCTTGAATTAATTCAAGGACATATTCGAATAAATTCTCCTGGCAGTGGAAATGGTTTGTGGATTCCGAATAGCGACAATAGCTAAACTTAATAAGATAACAATTATAACCTAAGAAGTGATAAGTTAGCCGAAAGATAGTTATCAGTTCAAGGACGCATGGTGTCCCTACTTTTTCAGGGTAAGAAGGGGTAGAGAAAATGCCTCGAACCAATGTTTGAATACTAGGCGCTACAACGCTAAAGTAACCATGCCATATTCCCAGGAAAAGCTTGAATGACCTTCAACAAAAGGGTAGTTGTACCCTTAAAATCCTATGTATGTATGCCTGTACAAAGGCCACCTTATTAAGCAAAAAAGCATGCAGAAATTACAAAACACTTTCCAAAAAGCTTGCCAAAGACGGCTTCCATTGTTCTGCCACAATAAGGCCTTATAGGAAGGGGAGGAATTTAAACAAAGGTAAGGAGCTAGATGGCAAGCGGAAAGCTGAGATGGTCAAGGAGTTGCATGAGAAGACAAGACAGCACATTGAGCAGAGGAACAAGGTCTATGCCAATCAAGCCAATAAGGGGCGCAAGCTAGTGACTTTTGAATATGGTGATTGGGTTTGGTTGCATCTGAGGAAGGAACGGTTTCTTGCCCAAAGGAAGTCCAAGTTAGATCCTAAAGGTGATGGTCCATTTTAGGTGTTGGAGTGGATCAATGACAATGCCTACAAGATTAATCTGCCAGGTAAGTACAATGTTTCTGCTACCTTTAATGTAGCTGACCTTTCTCCTTTTGATATAGATTCAGATTCGAGGACAAATCTTCTTGAGGAGGAAGGGACTGATGTAAGCAGAAGCAAGGATCACCATGATAATGGCGTGCGTGATGGGGGGCGAGCTTGTCATTCCAGTTGGACCTATATCCAGAGCTAGAACCGAGAGCTTGTCATTCGAGATAAGGTTTTCACCGGTACTTTTTGTAGGGAGTTGTTTCCGCTTTGTGGGACCAAGTTAGCATATTCATCGGCCTATCATCCTCAAACAGATGGGCAAACGAAGGTGGTGAATAGAACAATTGAGGTGTATCTAGGGTGTTTTGTTGGGGACCAATCAAGTCGTTGGGTGGAATGGATTACTTGGGCCGAGTATTGCTACAATACCTCTTTCCATTCAGCAACACAAACTACACCCTTTCGAGTGGTGTATGGATGTGATCCTCCACGCCTCCTATCCTTTGACCAAGGTGCTACTAAGTTGCATTCAATAGATCAAGCTTTAATGGAGCGTGATGCAATCTTGGCTAAAGTAAGGACTCGACTTCTACAAGCCCAAGCTAGAATGAAGCAATTCTATGATCAAAATCACAGGGAAGTCTCGTTTGAAGTTGGGACTTGGGTTTGGTTGAAGTTATAGCTGTATCGTCAGCTCTCCATGGTGTGCAATAGGTCACAAAAATTAGCTCCTAAACTGCCTCCACTTGCCTCCTACTAGAAAGATCCATGACATCTTTTATGTGTCACAACTCAAGAAGCATAAAGGGGAACCAAACAACTCCACCCCGCTTTACCATCACTACTGGAAGGCAAACTTAGCCCAATTCTGCAGGCCATCTTGCAGGCATAGCTCAACTGTGGCTTGTGGGAGTTATTGGTTCATTGGAAAGGCTTGCCTCAAGAGGAGGCTTCGTGGGAATCATTTTATGATTTCCAAAAGCCTATCCCACTTTCGAGCTTGAGGACAAGCTCTTTGTCCCCGGGGAGTAATGATGTGCAGGACGCCTTTGTCGGCAAAAAATATGCAAGGAGGAGCGGCCAAGGTCAATCTATCAATCACAAATTCAGCAAGGGCAAATTTAGTTGACAGAAACAAATTTAGTTACCAGAATCAGCAACAAAATTCAGTCAGTTAAGCTTAGTTTCATATTTTGAATTTAAATATCAATTGGAATTTCAAATTCAGCAGAGAATAAGCTAATTCTTTCCTGATTTCATTCCTTAAAATCCTATGTATGTATGCCTATACAAAGGCCACCTTATTAAGCAATAAAGCATGTAGAAATTTACCAAACACTTTCTGAAAAGCTTGTCAAGGACCGCCTCCACTATTCTATCATGATAGGGTCCCATAGGAAGGGGAGGATTTAAACAAAGCTAAGGAGCTAGATTACCTGGTGAGGCATCCCCTGACTAGATCCTTAGCCCAAACCCATATTAGAGTCATGGTATTTATTTGTAAAGTTACAACCTTATAGACAATGCACACAAGCTAGGAGCATAATTTAGAAGCTACAACATTGTTTTATTAACCCTTCAAGGTACTTATACCATATAAAGACCAAGAGAGATAGGAGAAAATATAGCCTAAAATTATGATTAGTGTGGCCTTAGTACATAAACAAATGAATATGTTACAAGGATATTCACATGTATGTTTTTATTTATAAAAAGGACTAAAAAAACTAGTTAGCTTTAGAGTCCACAAGGTGAGAATCCTCAATATGACTAGACCCTATGAAGGAGGCAATTGGCTTCCAAAGATAAAATCAAACAACCATTACAGGACTATAGTAAAAAAAGGACACTCTAGTAACAACACTTATGCTTCCTTATGGGCCATATAGATGTCACAAAACATTTAACCCAAAAGATTAAATTGTAAAATGTGGCTAACAAATGGCAAATATACTTCTAACACCACCCTTTAAATGAAATGTTTATAAATCATCACAAACTGAAAACTCACATAGACAATCACAATGTGGCTTGAACTCAAGAACTCTCCAAACACAAATGTACACCATGGTAACTTAGAAAAGTTAATATTAAAAGTGCTTATTTAATGCTTTGCTTATGCTCTAATAGACATGTGAGACTACACTATATAGTTTATTGCTTTCAGTATGAGATTGATATCACATACCTCATTATAGTGGGCATATTCACTACCTCTCCAATCTCAAGAGAATTACAGACGTGAAACATTTCTATGAGTGCATAAAATGAAATGCGAAGTTGAGAAAGAATCACAAAATAGGAGCTAGGAATTACTACCTTCAAAATTATTAGTAAATGTCAAGAAAGTCAAGTCATCAAGATCTTACCAAATGCATGGGGTAATTGGTGAAGAAAAGCATCACCTAACATAGCTCCTGCCTGTAAAGGGTTAACATAATTGGAACCAACCAGACTACAAGTTAGAAATAGAAGAAAAGGCATGCAGTTGTTTAAATGAATAAATTGAACTTGGTTCAAACCCATATGGACTATGAAACTACTGTGTAACTACGGAACCCTAAAGAAGAATCCCGGGATGTAGGATTCTCATATTTGCCTATACTTCAGCATTTAACATGAAGTGGTTGTTCACAATACTCAAACTTGCACTATGATGGTTGCAACACAAGTTTACTCTTCATTTAGCAACTGAATTTAATTTCAAATCCAAATCATATTATGATTTCCAAAAGAATGCTGCCACCATAATCTAGTGTGACATAGGATACTATCCAAAGGAATAAATGATAGCACTGGTCCTATTTATATGGTATACTATCCAATGTGGAGTATGCACGCATTGGTCCTTCTACATATATAACATACTATCCAATGTGGAGTATGCAAGCAATTTGACAATAATGATAATAAGGTGAAAACATAATGTATTCAGAAATTCAACATGAAAGGCTCAAAATCCTAACCCCGAATAAGGCCAATGTATCTACAACTTCCTTGGATAGCTTTCCCTGTGCTGCATTGAAACAATATGCAGGGTTGGCCAATAAGCAAGACGATTTTTTAAAAATAATGAAAGCAAGTACACTTAATAATTGGACAAGAACACTCGAGAAATAAAATGAATTGGGAAATCAAAGTGGGTTAATCTGAAAAGAAGTGATTTTTAAGTGACTGACTAAATACGAGAGGCAAGATGATCAAGCAGACGAGGGAAGCCAAGCTGACTAAAAGGGAGCATCCCAAGGAATGTAACCAAAGACCTGCAAGCAAGCACACACAAGGGCTTAATCCCCCCAAACTCCGATCTTCTGAAACTTTAGACGAAACGATCATTACCTAAACCAGACAGACTTAAATCATGGTGGTGGTCGTGAGAATAGCAGTTATCAAATCCATAGAGCTTCATATCTTCCTCCTCCGCCAACTCTTCCGGCAGCGTTGACTTGCCTAAGCTATGGTCATGACGGTGATGATGATGTTGATCACAGGCATGATGATCATGAGGGTGGTGGTGGTGAGCATGCGCATCATCGCCGTGAAGCGGCGAGGCACAGGATCCAGCACTACCGAAACAAAGTTGCGGACATCCAAAGAAAACAACCAACGCAGCCAAGAAGAAGATTCCCCCTCTACCAGCTGCTACGCTCTTTTTCATTTTTATGTTTCTTTAAGGAGAATGAGGGAAGAATTGTGGATGGTTTGAGGAGTATGATGGATTTTCAGTGAAGATGCTTTTCTGTTTTTTTTTTTTTAATTTTAAGGAAGACCAAAAGGATAAGTTACGACGATTTTGTCTTAAGATTTATGGTTGTCTTCAATTTGGAGGGGAAGAAGCTGTTAAGAGAGAAGGTTAAGAATTGCGGCCTTGTTCCAGCAGGATGTAGTTTCAAGGGCTACGGAACAGACATCCCAGAAGCAGAAAACATGTAGTTTCAAGGGTTACGGAACAGACGTCAGAGAAGAAGAAGAAAATATTAAAATACTGTGTTGTTATTTTTATTATTATTATTATTATTATTATTTCTTTTCTTCTCCGCCAATTTTTCACTTGACCTCACCCTCTGTCAAAATAAGATGAAAATTTACAAATTACATACAACAACATTATCATTTTATGTAACTAAAAAAGATCTAAAAGAAATACTTTTTAATAAATCAAAAAAATTTATTATTCTTAAATAAAAATAATTTCTAAAAAAACATAAAAATTCTCTAAATAAAAATAATAAATTTTATTTATCTCAATAAAATTAAATTAAATAAATTTAGTTAAAAATTATCTTTCTTAATTATTTAAGAAAGTAATTTTTAATTTTAAAAAGCCTAATTAATTAATTTCAGTATAATTACTTTTAATTTTTCAAAAGAATTTAAAATTTAAATAACAATCAATTTAATTATTAATCTTAATCATATTAATATAATTAATCTAACATTAAGTTTTCATCTTAATAAATATATATTAATTTATCTAACATAATCTAATTATGACAGATAATCCTTTCAAACATTTGTTTGGTTATAGTTATTGATTTTATAATTAATTTAATTTAATAATTCAACTCTTTGAAAAATTAAAATAAATTTCAAAATATTTTAAACAAAACAATCCTTTGAAAACCTTTTTCAAATCTTTAGAAAAAATACTTTCCAAATTTGTTAGGAATTTATACAAATTTAATCTCAATTAAATCAATTGAATTAAAATAAGGCTTAGAAATATATAAAATAAAATAAAAAACATATGGGGACTCCACTGCACGCGCTAGAGCATTTTTTGTAAGGTGTGTCTAACGTCTGTCTAGAGACACCGGGTCTCTCATCGTGTTTATGTTGGTTTATGCCCTATAGACAATCGCTTTGGTTGCAGTTTAATGACAAATTATTTAAAGGCATTCTTTATCTTGTACATGTTTAGATGTATATGATAAAGTCCATGGGATAATTGTACAT
>JAOSBM010000204.1:20922448-20933545 GCA_027568955.1 Erythroxylum tenue | reverse complement strand
GTCCTTCATACGTCGTTAAAACGTTTCAATATTTGACGTTTATTCAGACGTCGCAAATTGTATAAACCTTTCCTGACATCTTCGAAAACATCGAAGAATACCTTGTCCTTCAACAACGTTTATCAACAGACGTCGTAGATCACTAATGCCTACCCTACCTTCCACGACATTTTTTGTGACGTTTTTATAGACGTCGGAGATATGTTTCTACGACGGGAAATCACCTTTTGCGGCATTTAAAAAACGACGCAAAAGGCCTCCTTTTCTTGTAGTGTTCCCTCAAGTGTAGGCTGTTGAGCACCTTCTTACAACAACTTTTTTGCTATGGCTAAACTTGTAGAGGATACAATGAATGAGTCACCGCTCTTAGTATGCAAGACTAACTCTCTAGATGAACTACTAGCTGGAACAGATTTACGTAAAGCACAATCAGTATAGAACTTTCATAATGTCATATTAAAAAACCATTAAACAAACCAAAACTGGATATTAATGCATACGTGAATGTCCAGACAAGGTTGGTGGAATTGACGAATTTTCCAAAAGAACCAATCTCCCTAATCCTTTATAGACCGTTATGACATCGCTCTCGTCTCTATCAGCATACATGTCATCTTCGAGATTCAAGGAAGATTAAAACAACATGTAGTATAGACCATCAAATGTGAATATATATAATAACTTCATCAAAGTAAATGAGATGTATATAATAAGGAAAGAGACGTTGTCCATATCATACTAAACACCTTGAAGTAGAAGATCGGCCATGGAAGGCAAACGATCCTTAATGTATGAAGTGGCAATTTTTCTTGCATTGTTTATTCCTTGGGTTAGGACAATTTTGCCACATTCCTCCCAACGGAAGGAATTACTACCATTCGGATCCAGTCTCCATGTCGACATTCCTTGAATAAGATTTTTAATGAAATATTGTACATAATATACTGAAAAGGAAATAATTTATGAGTTTGATTAAAACATTCAATTACAAACACAAATTAATCACTATCATAACTTAATTGTAAATTACAATCATCATCTTCTTCAGAAGAATAAGAATCAAACTCTGGCTTCTCTTCAGATCTCTGACCCTCGTCATCCTCTCCAGATAAAATTTTAACATATTCGTTAGATGGATCGTTCAAAGGTTCATTATTGTCATATGTGACAGATGCATTTATAAAAGTAACTTCTTCTTGAAACGCTTCACTTTCAATTCTCTCATCTCCTTTTCCATGTGATTGAAAAACATTTCTGAGTTTAACTTTGCAAACCGCCAACCCATCTATCTTATCTTGTCGTAAGCTTAGAAAAGGGACATAACACACCTGTTTCGCTTGCATTACCAACACAAAAGGTTCAAACTGTCTCAATCTTCTTCGGTATTTGATTTCAACTAGATTGTATCGACTATGCACTTTTGTTCCAACATTTGGAGTCGGTTCATACCAGTCACATTTAAATGCCTATTAGCTTCATCAATAGTAAGGAAACATTTGAATTTGCACTTTTACATAAACATATGATCTTTGGGTCATCCATATATGCAGGTTGAAAACATGCATAATGAATAAAAGCTTTAACTCCCTCAACAAATTCAGGATTAATGAAACCATTAGGGGTTAATCGTCTATACATCCAAGATCTATCTCAAAAACTCATTTCTGGAAAACTGTTAATTTAAAACAGTGAATCCATAGTTAGTATCATTCATGTTAGCCAAAGATTACAAAACATCTAAGATAAGACATGTGAATTAAGATCACAAGTTCTCGTTGTGACTCCTAGGCTCCTCGTATTTTTCACCGATAAGCCTCACAGGAGCTCCATCACGAGTTATGGGTTAACATTTATGGGTTGAGATCTAAAATAATTGTAAACTTAAGATCGAACATATATGTTAGAAGATAATTAATGTTAAAACTCCTATATTAAATATGTAATAGTGCCAAATATAATAAGTATTCATAAAAATATGAATACTTATTTTAATAAATTGTTTTAACATATACAAATTTAAAAAGATACGTGTAAAAATTTGCACATAAAAAGTAAAGAGAAGCTAATCATTTCAGAGAGCATAAATGAAATAACTTAGATGTCATATCATTATATTGGAACTATAATATAAGTCAAACTCATCCTATATTAATTCAATGATAAACCGAAGTTCATAACACAAACGAGTTTCACATTGTGCAGGCCATTTCAATTAAAAATGTAGGAAGTTCAGATGGGAAGTTCAATCCGTAAACAAATACCTAAATAAAGGTAAGTTAAAAATTTTAGTAAAAAACAAAATCACTAACCTCAACCGACACGCAGAAGGATCTTCATAAAGTACGTGAAGGAAGATAATGACGACGGACCTAGAATGAGAAATATAGAAATTGATACAAATGTCATTCGCCGTGTGTGAAAAATCATTATTGACATCCATAGTTATGAGGATATGAATGTCATTTGAATACCTACTAAAGCTTCTCTTCAATCTCCTTCAAAATATAAATACTGCCAACAAATGAGTTCCTACAACCGATTCCCAAAATCGATCACTTTTTACAAAGCGGGATATATTAAAACAATTGCCATGAAATATTATAATTAATTAAGGTCATGAGCTATACGAGGAGCCTATTGAAAATTCGGCAAAGTTTCCCCTATAAAATGGACATCCCCCTTTTGAAAGAAGGGTCATTCTTGCAATAAAAACACACTTCTATATCCACAATTAACCACAGCTCAATTTTGGTCTCCAAACTATATGTCTATTCTCAATTGAGTCCACATTTGCATCGCAAAATCTATAATAATCCAATTCACAATTCAAGTATACCAATTTCTGACCTATACAACCTCATTTATAGTCAATACATCAAGATATTCTCAATTCTAATCAACAATAACTCAATTTAATCAATTTCATTCATTTATATAAGAACATAACCCTTTCTAAATTTTTAGGTACCTCGAGAGTAAGATTATTTAGGTCTTAGTTATTAGGATTTCTAAAAGTCAACTAGATTATTAAGGAAATTCCTAGGCATGAGAATTAGTGACGAAGTCCAATATTTAGGAGTCAAGATAGTACCTATTACATTCAATAAATCTTTAAGGCTCATTAAATTTAAAGAAAGTAGCATTAGGTTAATTAATATTTTAAAATACTTGGGATAATTAAGTTGTATCTTACACATAAAATTATCGTTTTAATTATGGCTCTAGAAGTTTCGACTATAATAGATAATGTTGAGGAATTGGGCTCAGATGAGGATGTTGTGCATAATGATAAATACTTTTTACTATCTCTGAATTTGTATATGAATATTTAATGACTATAAAATGAGAGGATTTGATTTTAAATTTATTCTTCAACAAAATTAATACTAAACTCTATCCACCATCCCTCTTGTATAGATATAGTTGTAATTTCCTTAGATACATGACATTCTCATACTTATTCCTATGACATATCAAGCATATCTTCATGTAACATTGAACATCTCTGTTTAAGCTTACTAATTAGTTTTACCTCCTCTTAATAGTATTTTTGATTCTTGAGTGATCTCTTTAAGGTCCATCATATCTTATAGATATCAACTTCTCTCTTAATTAGTTACCAAATACCCTTCCATTCGATTTAATTAGTAGGTAAAACATGTTTGTCATTTGGTAATGTATACGTTTGAGATGACACATAACAATTTTCATTTGTTTCCAAATTGTAAACATTTTGTAAGTTTAACTTCAAAAAATTATACTAAGTTAATAATGTTCATAAATTATCCTACAATCGCTTAGTACATGTATCCCGATGAATGATTCTTTAAGATGTATCATTCATTTCTTTTTTCTAAGTTGTTAATTGTATTATATTGAAAAAGTCATAGTAATACCCTTCCATTCGATTTAATTAGTAGGTAAAACATGGTTGTCATTTGGTAATGTATACGTTTGAGATGACACATAACAATTTTCATTTCTTTCCAAATTGTAAACATTTTGTAAGTTTAACTTCAAAAAATTATACTAAGTTAATAATGTTGATAAATTATCCTACAATCGCTTAGTAGATGTACTCCGATGAATGATTGTTTAGGATGTATCATTCATTACTTTTTTCTAAGTTGTTAATTGTATTATAATAAAGGAGTCATATTAATTTTGAACTAACCATTGTATTACCTCCCAAACCAAAACTAATGGTTAATGATATGTTCGCAACATGCATAAAAAACCAAGTTGTAGAAGTATCAAACTTTGTGACAATCACTCAATTTAGAAAATGGAGCATAAAATTTGAATGCTTATAAGCTTAAAAGCTCACAATTTCAAATAACATGTATTGGATCATATTTCATTCTTCAAAAATCAATCATCATAAGCAATTAACCAATATTCAGTAAGGAAGAAGTCAACCATTCATGCATGTTTTCTAAATCAATCATTCATGAAATTCAGAAAAGGCTAAACACAAACTCAATCTTCCACTTTTCCAACATTCATAATCCATACACAAACTCTATCTTCCACTTTTCCGACATTCACAATCTATACACAAACTCAAATCTGACATTCACATTCCATACACAAACTCAAAAAAAATTTCATACAAAAACTCAATCTTCCACTTTGACATTCACAATCCATACATACAACACTTTCTCCTGCCCATACATAAACTCAATCTTCCACTTCAGCATTCACAATCCATACACAAACTAAAAAAATTTTTGAAGATCAAAATCAATATGTCTCCTTCGGCATTCCCAATCCAAGCATACAACACTTCTCATTCCCATATAGAAACTCAATCCCATACACAAACATTTACACATAAATCGTTTTGTACATAAAACAAACACTAAATCAACCACAAGCATCAACCACGGTTTTTTTTCATATCGACAGAATAATGAAGGGTAAAAATATCAGCATACCTTCACCAAAAGCGCAGCTCCACGGTTGGAGAAGACGACGGCAGTGGACGGAGAAGACGATGGCAAACACGGACTACAAAGAACAACAGCAGATCTAGAGAACGAAGGAGGAATGTCGGGTAGGGGGCGGGGGGGACGTCTGCTGAAGGTCTTTAAGTATAATGAAAAACCAAATGACTTCGTTATTCTTAAAAACGTTGATGATGGACGACGACGTTTAGATAGCCAACTTACTGACAGATTATTGACGGAAATTTTCGTCGGTAAAGTGAAAACATTTTACGCCAACATTTCCCACCTCATCTTCTTCCAATTTCACCGACATATATTGCTACTGTCGGTATTTCTTTATTTTCTTGACAAGTTTTTTGACGGCTATCCGATAACCATTGGTAATTGGCAACGGTTTCTTTACCATTGCCAATTTTCCGTAGATAATTGGATGATTTCTTGTAGTGATGAGAATTTATGACTTTTACACTAGTAAGTATTGGAAGATGAAAGCTTCCTTAACCGTGGATGTGCTAAATGCCTTTAGCATTAGAAAGAGGAACTTCTATGAAAATGTTACAAATTAACTTAAATATTTTGTAAAATGTTAACAGATGATTTGCATCTTTAGCCTTAGTATAAAAGGCATATTTAATATCTGAAGAGTAAAACAAATCACGCATAAAGACAATAGTAAAAGATTATAATAACATCAATTAGTAAAAAAATTTAATTTCAAAATAAATGTGCATTGAATTATGATAGTATAAGTTACAAAATTCAAAATTTTAATTTCCTAAAATATCAGCCTTAAGTAAATAATAGGTAAAAATTTAATGATTATTAAATTTTAAAATAATTTATATTTAATTAAATCACATTTATTTGGCTGACTTAGACCTGTTTAGATAAGCAATTTGACTTGTTTGAACCCATATCTTTTTTATTTTTTATTTTTAAATTATATAAAATGTCTATGTTTTGATTTTTCCTAATTTTATAATCTATAAAAACTATTTCTAATTTTCATTTTGTTTTTGTCATAATATGATTTTTATCATTAAATAAATATTAATACTCAAATTAGGAAAAGGTACAAAGCATCTAAGTATAATTTAGTATTACTATAAGAGACATATAGGGACTTTTCTTCTATTGACTGGAAAAAGTTCATCGATTTCCTTAATTAGCTCAAAACTATTGAACCATTTAGCACTTATATTAATTGAAAACACTATTCGAACAAATGGCCAATTCCTTTTAAGGTTGACTTTTCACAAGAAAAAACAAGGACATTTGGTTTTGAGAAATAACTTTGGATGGCTTGAATTGGTGACCTATGAGTCAATTCTCCTACAACTCTTCAACAGGATAGCTCATTAAGAAATCTCCATGTCCAAGAATGTTACTCCACACATGCATTGTACTGAGATAACACTTCTTGTTTAATTATTTCTTCCCAATCAAGAAGTAATTAATCTAACAATATCTGTGTCCTTATCATATGTTGTCCCTAACTCATATGGCAGCATACGATGCCCTTACAACCTTTTGGTTCATGAATTCTTAAGTAGTGTATATGAACAGGTACATACGCAGTCATTCCCAAATCAAACGCAAGGTAATTAGGAATACCTTGGCACGCATTTTAATGCTTAATCTCCAACTTACAATTCGATATTGTAGTTAAATTTGTTACATTTTAACTTTTCATTTGTTTAGAGATACAAGTTTTATTACGAACATTTGGTTATATGGTATGTTTACATTTTAAATATTCTTTGTTTGGAGTTTGTTTGACATAGATGTCATGAAAGGCTCTTAGATTATGAGTATGTATATGTGACTAAGGTTGGTAATAAATCAGTCGAACCAAATTTGGGCTTTGAATTATTTTTAAAGGTGATTGATTGAAATTTGAGTTATCTTAATTTTATCAAATTTTAGGTAAATCGAAATTCGATATAACTACACCACCATCTACTTAAATGATGTTATTATTTTAATTTTTCCTTTTTAATGAGATTTTTTGTTTCTTTTCTTATTTTCAAGAGAAATATAATAATTAACAATATTAATAACAACAAATTTTCAATTAAAAATATTTTTATAAGATTAATATAAATTTATTTTACAAAATCTTATTGTTTTAATAGAGATCGAAAATATCGTTAAAAAATCATTATAGCAACATTAATTTCAATGAACATCAATCTAAGATATATGTATGACGAATAAATATTTCCAAATCTTAATTAAATAGAAAAAGAAATAAACTACAAATACACCTGAAAAATGGTAGAAAATCTTTTACTTTTTTATAATTTCTTCTCTAGAAATGTTTTTGAAATGAAAATCGATAATATGTTTTAAAGATCAAAACTAAAGTTGATCTCATCTCTTCACAATCCCAGAAAAAAAGATATCAACAAGACAAATGAGAATAAAAAATCCAAGAATAAGATACTGGATGAGGGGTAATTAACAGTAAAGAAAACCAAATGGAAAAAAAAGAAGTTAAAGTGAGAATAAATTATAAGACTAAAGGGGTAATAACTACTAGACATTGGGTCACATTGAATTGCAAATCCTAAATTTGATATGGATTCAAATTTTGATTAATTCAAATTTATTTTGTTGATTTTAAATTTAATTGAATCCTATACTAAACCCAAAAGAGCTTAATTATATGCATAGGACACAATGAGGGCTTGACTTAATTGCCTAAGTTAATGTGGGAGCACTAACACGCTAAGATGCTAAGGATATGTAGTATGTAAGATCTTTAGTTGACTTACACATTATACATAGACGAAATGGTATTTGTCTTTAGGTTCGATCCAATTTGTAGGCAATGAGTTTGACTCGAGTTGACTAGAGTAAGTCCTTTTTAAAAAAAACTTTAAATTGAGCTCGGTCTTAGATTGTCTAGTAAATTGAATATGTCAAATATAAATGTCTTTTTTCAATGAAAATGATGCATTTAAGCTATATTAATAGTGTCAAAATGCAAAGCATCATACAAAAAAGATGGTGGGCATACCCCCCATTCTAAATCTGGCATAGATGGCAGTACGACCAATACTATGAACCGATTGGTTCGCTGATTTTCTAACATACTGAATAGCCATTACTGGCAACTAAGACAAAAGATGTTTGCAATCTTGTACAATTGCACCAAAATAACAAAAGTCAATAGTAGCAGACTGTAAAGCATTTATTAGAAGTATAGAATCAGACTCCATAATATCACACTTCGCCTGAGTTCGTTTCAACCAACTAAGAGCTTCCCAGAGAGTCAATGCTTTGCCCAAAGCAGGATCTCCCATACTTGGAATTGTCATCGTCTTCTCCATCATACCTTTTCCATTTGAATCCCTCAAAATCATACCCATACCATATAGCTGCTACCCAGCTACGACAAAGACATCAACATTACATTTATAACACCCCGTCTGCGGAGGGCTCCATCTAGTAAGAGGTTTTGATGAAGTCGTATCTTCATTAAGAACATGAGCCGCCTGCCATTAGAAAGAGGGATTTCTATGATAACGTTACAAATTACGTTAAACATTTTGTAAAATGTTAGTGGACGATTTGTATCTTGTCTAATTATAAAAGGCACATTTATATATATGAAGAGTAGAATAATAATAAAAGATTCTAAGAACATCAATTAGCAAAAAAATTTTATTTTCAAAATAAATGTGCAGATAGTATAAGTCACAAAATCAAAAAGCTAATTTCTTAAAATATCAGTGTAAGTAAATAATAGATCATAATTTTAATGATTATTAATTTTTTAATATTCTAATTTCAAAATAATTTTATGTTTAATTTAATCATATTTGTTTGGTTGACTCATACCTGATTAAAATAAGCAATTTGACTTGTTTGATTTCTCTTTTATTTTTTAAAATGTAGGTAAAATTTTTTGGTTACGTTTTTTTCTCAAACTTATTCCAACCACCAAATATCAGTTGCTCTCTTCTTAAATAGAAATTGCACTTCTTGATATGCAAGAACAGTTGATGTTGATTAGAGGATGCATTATCAGCATGAGATTGGCCATGAAGATTGTAGTTAAATAGCTAAACAGAATTTCAACGATGTGGTCAGTCGTATTGGTTTAGTTAACTAGCAAAACAATATCACCAAGAACAATGTACTTGTACAAATAGTTAAGCATTCCCTGCTATGCATATAGTGTTAGTGAATATATAAAACCAATTAAGTTGGCCTCACACAACAGCTTAAGCTATTGTGGTGAAACGGTCACTTATGTGAGGCCAACTTAATTGGTTTTATATATTCACTAACATTGTCAATTTCACTGTCTAACATCAAATTAAAATTAGGTTATATTCTCCATTTCTTCATTTCTTTCCGCCATTCTCTCTTCTGCTTGTGAGACTGTTGTCGATTTATTGCTATCTAAGGTTGAGGGTTACAGCAGTGGAGTTGGGTTGACACCAAGTGGATTTGGGTTGTCTATTTGTGAATTTTGCAGCATTTACCGTCACAATGCTCCCTCGAAGAGCTAGACAATCAGAGAAAACCATCGTAGCTGAGGTGAGAGGGGGCAATGCTGCAGACATTGCAGTTGTTTATGATGCACCGTTTCCCATTTTCTCAGAGGAAGAAGGTTTGAGGTACAGTGTTCTACGAAATAAAACCATTAAAGTACCTACATATTTTAATTTTGATGTGCTAGAACAAATATGGCTGAAAGATAAATTGTTGAGATTGTGTGAAAGAGGTAAATGGGAACAATTTGTGTGTATTAGCTATCTTGTTTACCGTGAACTTACACTAGAGTTTTTCACTTCTTTGAGGTTTGAGTCAACCAAACTTAAGAAATTCTGGTTTAGATTACGAGGGCTGACTTATGTTTTGGATGAGAATTTGTTAGGGAAATTATTTGGTTTTGCAGCAAAAGAAGTAGAAAATGGCCATCAGAATTTCTCATGTAGCTTTTATTAGAAATATTTAACTGGTTTGGAAGATTATAATCCTCATATTGCATCAAATGCACACATTCTTAGTCCGGAATGGTTGCTTGTGCATAAATTCATGTGTTCTGCTGTGTTTGGGAAAATACAAAGAACTAAATGCTCGAGAAGGAGTTGTTTTTATTATGGTGCATCGATGAAAGGAATAAGCCGAACATGTTCGGTCATTTTTCTCAAACATTGATCCAATTAGTAGGAAGAAAGGGAAACTATTTAGGAATGGGTTATTTAGCGACTGCTTTGGCTCAACATTTTCATATTGATGTTAGTCAACTAATCTTCCTGGATTATTAGTATTTTGATGTACAGTACTTAAAACATTCCAAGATCCTAGAACTCAATAGCATGCAGCTTCGAGATCCTCGGACACGGACAGCAGTGAAGCACAGGTTTTCAAGTGCAGTTTCAAGTTCTACACTTGCACCTATAGACAATTTTTCATCAAGTGAGGAAGAGGATCAACAGCAACCACAACAATAGCAGACACGGACAACAGTGAAATACAGGTTTTCAAGTCCAGTTTCAAGTTTTGCACTTGCACCTATAGACGATTTTTCATCAAGTGAGGAGGAGGATCAATAGCAACCACAACAACAGTAGCAACCCGGTTGGGTGAGGCTAATCAATGTCATGGTTGAAAACCAGAAACAAACACAGCAGCAACTGAATTTCATTAATCACCAACTGAATTGAGTGAATCAGCGAGTGGACCAGATATCCAACAGTCTGGCTTACATGAGCGACAAAATGCATAAGGTTTGGGAGATGCAAGGACTCAATGTACGATCGCCAACCCCATCGACTCCGGGATCTCAACAAGGTTCATGAATAGTGCAAGTAAGAGATTTGTATATGTGGATGTGGGAGACCTTAATTACACTTATGATTAATTATCCGCTTCTTAATATTAATTTGATTATTGTTATTATTTTTAATTGTGTACTTATTGTTAAATAAACTAAACTTTGATTGTTGTCATGGGCTAATTTGTTGTTAAGTCAATTATAATGCATTTATGTTGGAATTTATTTTGGTTGATTTGTGAAATTTATGTTCGTAAATTAATGGAATTATTTTTTAAATGTTCACAGATGGTTTTCAATGCCGTAAAGACGAAAAAGGACCAAAAAGATGAAAAATATGGAAAGAAATTC
>JAOSBM010000204.1:20792765-20804830 GCA_027568955.1 Erythroxylum tenue | reverse complement strand
ATTTTCTATGAGACTTCTTTTCCCTTTCAAGACCTTCACAGTCCTACCCTTCCAAGCCCAATCCTATCCTCCACTGATGATTTTCCTATCTATGATGATCCACCATCTCCATCTATTTCTGAACCCTCTTCTTCATCTGACCCTACACCTCTTCCCCGACGTTCCGCTAGACAAACACAAGCATACTACCATTCACCTTCTTCTTGCTCTCACTGCCTACCAAGATTGGCACCTTCATCAACTCGACATTAACAACGCCTTCCTTCATGGTGATTTGCAAGAAGAAGTGTACATGAAGCCTCCCCTGGGCCTTCCTTTACCTGAATCCACATTGGTCTGTAAGTTAAAAAAGAGTATATATGGCCTTAAACAAGCTGTAGACAATGGCATGAAAACTCACCTCTGCTTTGCTTTCCCATGGCTTCCAGCAATCTGCCTCGGATTATTCCATGTTCACAAAAAAAGACAATCAAAATTTAATCATACTTTTAGTTTATGTTGATGATGTCCTGTTAGCCTGTAAGGACTTGAATCTTATCAAAACTACCAAACATTTTTTAGATCTCACCTTTCAGATCAAAGACCTCGGCGTGGCCAAGTACTTCCTCGGCTTGGAGCTCGCCCGATCATCTCTTGGAATCAATCTCTCCCAAAGCAAATACACCCTGGACTTGTTGACAGAAGCTGGCTTCTTGGACTGCAATCCCCTTTGTACCCCGATGGTTCCTCATACCAAGCTGACGGCTGATGGAGAACCTCACACGGATGTCACTGGTTATCGTCGGGTTATTGGGAAGCTTTTGTACCTGACCATCACCCGACCAGACATTAGCTTTGTTGTCCAACAACTCTCCCAATTTATGGACAAACCCACTCACATGCATATGCAAGCAGCTCATCGGATTTTACGTTACCTTAAAGCAGCCCCAGGTCAAGGTATCCTTTTTCGCCAAGCTTCAAACACACAGCTACGAGCCTTTTCTGATTCGGACTGGGCTACTTGTCCCGACTCCCAAAAATCGGTCACCGATTTTTGCATCTTCTTGGGTTCGTCTCTCATCTCCTGGAAATCCAAGAAGCAGGCCACCGTCTCCCGGAGCTCCTCCGAGGCCGAATATCGCGCCCTTGCCACCACATCGTGTGAGCTTCAATGGTTGTTCTACTTGTTGCAAGATTTGGGCTTTCATCCTCCAACGCCTGCTTACCTCTACTGTGACAATCAATCAGCTCTCCACCTTGCCAAAAACCCGATTTTTTATGAACGAATGAAGCACATCGAAATCGACTGCCACTTCGTTCGTGAAAAAATTCAATCCGGACTTCTCCACCTTCTCCCCGTCGCCTCTCACTCCCAACTCGCTGACCTTTTTACAAAGGCTTTACCTAAGCCTCAGTTCAACTCACTTCTTGCTAACCTTGGAATCCAGAACATCTTCCAGCTTACGGGAGGGGGGGTAATAGATGAGATAGAGCAACGAGCAGAAAAGAAGCAAAAGGAGACGCGCAGAACTCTCTGGAGCTAGATATTTTCTCACACACTTCAGCAACAACAAGGATAGAATACTCTAGAATATGGGCCTAATGGGTCATGGGTACACTAACACCCAAGCCCATGTTAAATATACATGCTTCTTTCTTCTATTCCATGCCTATAAATGTAAACACCGCATCATTAATAAAGTTGCTGAATGAAATGTTTTCTTCGTTTACAGAGTAACTTTATTAATGTTCTCATCACCTTTTTTGTTAACGTAGAATTTAGTTTGAATATTTCTAAAATGACATAATTTAATTTAAACATTTCAAAACGTTAAAATTTAGTTTGTTATCATAAACAAATCTTAGGATTATTTTTGTCCTTTTGTCTGACTGAGAAAGAAAACTTTATAATAAATAGGTCTAATTGCTTTGGAACTTACAGGTAAATTTGCTTGGAGCTATATTTTTTATTTTAAAATATTTTAATTATAATTATTTTATATGTCATTTTTTACAGAGCTGTTTACGCAATACATTAATATAAAAATTAAGGGTAAATTATTTTTTAATAAATTAAAATATTAAAAATTTAAGTAATATTTTAATAATTCTTACTAATATTCTGAAATCTGACAAAGTTTAAGATTTAAATTATGATTTATCCTAAAAATGCATATTTTTTATCAGTTTTCTTTTTCGTCACAGAAATTAGTTATTTTCTTACCAGGTAATAACTTAAATAGTTGTTCTCATTTCGTGTATAACCGGAGTATCATATGCTCATTACAAAGGAAACGAAATGGAAGATCTATTCATTTTATGGACCGCGCGTTTGCAGCTTGCTTAAGTATTTATTCACGAGATTACATTGATCAATGTTCACTAAACAACAAATAATTGAATTAAAGCAAATGATTAGAAAGAGGTCAAGGCCCATTTTTCACATGCAGGAGTCGAAGCACTTCACAGTTGTTCCTAGTGCAGCCATGGGAAAATGGCAAGAATCCAGCTTACTTGCATAATATAGGAAACAGACCCTCTATCTAATAAACCAATTCTTACTTTGGTGTGTGGATGAGACCCACAAAACAACAAGGTGGGGACAAATCATCTGATCCCTTAAACACTAAATTCTATTGGTGTGTCATTGGCTACCAGTAACAGATAATAGTCACCCACCTCGAAAGATGATAAAGAGAAAATGTAAACAGTAGCAGAAGAAACAGTAGCAAATCTCTGAGCTTTCAGCGAGAGAGTAGAGGTAGGTGGTGGCGGTGGCTGTGATAGTTCTGAGAATGATGAAGACAATACGATATTGGGTCAGTTTTGTTTCCTCCATATTTATACAACGTTAGTTTAGGGTCACAAATATATATAGCAGAATAAGCTGACAAGTTGGGTTCGTTTCTGTGTGCATGACCTTCTACGTACAGTTGCACCACCGATCACCACTTGGGCGATAAACAACTTACAGAAATAATGTTTTATTCATTTTCCTTGAAAGTCTGAAACCAATATAACATGTATAGCAACGTTTCCCTGAGAATCAATCCGAGTTTCAGTTTCTAGATTTGGAATTGGATTAAAATTCTTGTTCTCATTATGATATTAGAATTTTGGTTGGAGAACCAAGTATGATAATCTAATAATGATTAAGTAGTTGGTCATAATTAAAATTTATGTCCTTAATTATTTTGAAGGCTAATATATTTATTTATTATGCTTCATTATTATATTTAGTATGTAACACAAATTACACAACATTCTAATTCCAATAAACAAGGTACACAACTTTCTCCTTTTGTTTTCCATAATATAAAACAAAGTAAAAAAAGAAATTATTTATAAATATTTTATTTTACTAAATATTATATCTTTAAAATTTTAAAGTTAAAGATAAAATTTTGATTGAAAGAAGTCACAAATTACGCATACATTTATATTTCATTAGTTTTTAGTTATGAAAAAAATTACAGGGTCTTAATATGTGTTAAAGTTAGGTAGAATATTGAAGAATTGATATATTTTATTGAAATTTTCAGTCGCTTTTAAGTTAATTATTGTGTAAGGATTTCAATTTCATAGAAATTATCAAATATTCTTTAACACGTTCAAGTAATAATGCTACACAAAGAAGTGAAAAAGGAGATGAACCTTTATAAAATAGAGGACTGCCATTATAGTTTTAATTAACATTTTTGGCTTTTATAAATTTAGATAATGAATAATCTCCATCATGAGTCTATTATAAAATTTATATGGATGTTAATAATGATTAAAATTAATGTACAAACTTAAACATTATTTAGAAGAATAAACAATTTTAGAAAATCACATTATTTTTAAAATAATTTAATGAGATTATTCTTTGTCTTATACCTTGGTTAAGTATATTTCATATTTTAGATGTATAAGTTCTCATATTATCTGTAAGAGTTGTTGATGCACAAATTAAGCCAAAGATTGTTAGAGAAAAAGATGGATTTTTCGTTAGGTGTTATAAGCATCTTTCATATATAAAATATGAAAAGTCAAATTTAAAATGTGAATTGTAAGCATCAATTTTGGGAATATGTATTATATATATTATATTTTAATATGTAGTTAAAGTTATGTTAATAAACTTATATAAATGAAGAAACACATAATTGATAATTTAAACGTCTTTTCTTTAAAATCTTTTTTCCATAATCAAAGTGACAATCATATTGATAGTATAGGATCATAAGAAAATTATTAGAAATAAGATTATATTTATTTTAAATAAATACTACAACCATTGATATTCACTTATATTTAATATAATATAAGGGTTACTTTTGTAAATAATTAATTCTTTTTTGTGCAATGAAAACTTTATAGAAGGATTAAGAATTATATACGAAGAAAGGGAAACAAACTTTTTCAAAACAATCCGTATAATATACTTTGTATTTTTATGCTTGCTTACTAATTCATGAAACCTTTTTCTCATGTATAAGAATGAACATCAATTTATCAGTAACATGGTTGATTATTCATTTCAAAGTGAAAGGGACGTGCCTGATCGATCGGGAAAAGCTATAATGGAATGATGTATTTGCTCAACTACATTTTATTATTGTATGAAAATGAACAGTTGATATTATTTAACCAAGAGTATTTACAAACAAAAAACAATAAGTACAAAAACAAATAGATTAAGTTAGGGTTACAAAAACAAATAGATTAAATCGAATGGTTCAATACTTAAAGAAACATCATAGATACAACCTTTACATCTTTTAGGGATGAGAGATATCAAAATAAAAAGGAAAATGAATGATAATAACATTGGTCTTGTGTGCCTTTTTATTGATTCTTAAAACAATTTAACATACATAAGTTTGATTTAAGAATCTAATTTTGACGTTAAGCGTACTATCAGACCTCCCCAGATTTCGCTTCATTGCGGAACTTCAGACTGAGTGATGATGATGATGACTAATAATGACATTAAAGTTATCGTTAAGAAAACAATGCAAACTCTATTCTATGCATTAAATTATTTATCTAACTTTATATGATGGTTTGGATGTTCATTCCCTTTGAGTTTCATTTCATTAATTAGTAAGTATATAGCCATAATTACAAGTCATATTTACTTTAAATTTAGGATGAAAGTTGTATAATAGGTAAATATTATTAATTTAATAATTAATTTTGAGGTCATTTTATATCAAATTCTTCTTCTTTAAAATTAGATATATCTTATTTGGATGATCCATCTCATTGCATAGCTACACGAAATATCCAAGAGGTCGTGAAGACAAGGTGAAGCCACCTAGGGTGCAATTTGTACACCAAAAATGGCCACCACTCATTAAATGACAATTGCAAGCTCTAGATCTCCCCAATTCCCCACTCAAGATATCTGTGACCCCCACTCCACAGCTTCTCTCAGTCACTTCTCTTCTTTTCTCTTCTAAATTAAGGACAAGTAAGAGGGGGTGATAAAGTTTCTTTCTTTCTTTCTTTCTCTGTCTTTCTCTTGCGTCTCCTCCTCTCTTTCACCTTCAAACCACACCCCGGTGATCATTTCAGAGAAATATATATATAATAGTAATACTTAATTGAGAGACACCTGCATGGAGTTGGAGTTGATTAAGAGCTTAAAATCAACAATTGTATTGGACATAGCTCATAAAGATCGAAACCTTTTGTGTAACTAACGCGCTAGATTCTTCGGAAACAGTAGGCAAAATGGTTTTGGTGAACATGGAATGGGCTAAAGTTTGGTGGGTGATTGCGGTGATTGTTGTAGGATGGTTTTGGTACCGGAAAGCGAAGTTTAGAGTCGAGAAGAAGTATGCAGTTCCCAAGGGAAGCTTAGGTTGGCCATTTATCGGAGAAACTTTCAACTTCATTGCGTGTGGTTATACCTCTCGACCTGTTAGTTTCATGGAGAAAAGAAAATCTCTGTAAGCTTTCCTAATCAGTACTCTACATGTTCTTGATCTTTGTAATTATTCTTCTTCCCCCTTTCAATAGAGTTGAAACTGATCCTCTGGTTCTTTTGATGCATGAACCATTGGACACTTTTCTGAAAAGATAAACATGCTTTATTCTCTTATCCATTTCGGTTCGATTATTAGCCCAAACCTTTTCTTCCTCAACTTCTAGGGCTTACACGTTGACTGATCCTTCTAAATCTATGTTAGTACTGTATTGATAGCATATTAAGACATTGGTTTTCCTCGTTTATGTTGTTCTTCCCTTCTTCTTGTTTTTAGCCTTAGGGGCTGCCCTCAATCATGTGGAAGTGGTTCCAAAAGTTGTTCATAAGTATTAGTGGCCATTGGCCAATGGTGGGGGCGGATTGATCGTGATAAATAACCAACGGATGGTAACTCAAACTAGCAAGAATACGATGTAAATTAGTCATTGTATATACGTTTCTCAATGAAATAGAAGTAACATAGTCATAAATGAGCTTGATTCTGATATTATCCTTCAGCCGAAACCATGTCTTAGTGATCAATTTCTGGAGAAAGAAGACAAAAAGGGATCATGCCTCTTTGCTGCTTTTCCAGATTCCCTTACCCTATGTGAACCCCCTCCAAATAACAATAATACTTCGAGTAGTTACATAATCAGGCTAATAGATGATTCAGGTTTCAATGAATACTTCTCTCATTTAATCACTATAATAAGTGGACCATGTCAGCATACTAGCTAGACTACTAGCATAGGTTTTTAGTGCTCAAAAAGTGGGTTGTGTTACTTTCTTTGGGTAGTTAGTATAGGCATTTAGTATGAAATTAGATGTCCCATAATGACTTGATTACAATTCGTTTGGTAACAACCAGCCAACTAACCTACACACTAGAACCTACTTTCGTACTTGGGAGGAGAATTTTGATTGTGACAAAGGCAAAACCCTGCACGAGACGATAAACGGCAGCTCCGTGAAGTAAAAGAAAGTAAAGCCTGACCTACATTAATTGGACCTTTAGATATATACTGGTATAGCTTGTGAAGTCAGTAACCACAGCCTATTGTGTCAATCGGCTTTTCACTTTTCAAAGAAGTGACCATTTGCATTCTATTTTCAAATGCCTGTATAATAAAACAAATCTCTCTTTTTTTTCACCTCTCGTTCGCATCAATTTCGTTTTTCACTTTGTTCAGATACGGAAAAGTGTTCAAAACACACATCCTGGGAACTCCCATCATCGTGTCCACTGATCCTGAAGTCAACAAAGCTGTCTTACAAAACCATGGCAACACTTTCGTCCCTGCTTATCCTAAATCAATCAGGGAGCTCATGGGAGAGCATTCTATACTCCAAATGAATGGGAACTTGCAGAGACGTGTCCATGGGATAATTTGTCGATTCTTGAAATCATCAGAACTCAAAACCAGAATCACCAAAGACATTGAGAACAGTGTCAATCACACATTGGCTTCCTGGAAGCACAAAACGAATGACCTCATCTACGTCCAGACTGAAGTAAAAAAGGTTACTTTCGTCTCATAATATCTCTACACATTAAAACAAAGCTTTATGCCAATTGCCAACTCTTATGAAGCTTTTGCTTTCTGGGTTTTTCTCACAGATAACGTTTCAGGTTCTGGTTAAAGTATTGATTAGCATTAGCTCAGGAGATGACTTGAACTTTTTGAAGACTGAATTCGACGAGTTTATTAAAGGGTTAATCTGCTTACCTATCAAACTCCCGGGAACAAGGTTATATAAATCCCTGAAGGTACCACATTCAAACTGATCGTTGAATGCATGCCATACGTAATAAGGTCCATCTCAAATCATGGTTTGCTGTTGTCTAATGTGTGATCGTATAGGCTAAGGAGAGGATGTTCAAGATGGTGAAAAAGATTGTAGAAGAAAGAAAATTGGCAATGGAGAAACAATCAGTGGACTACAAAAGAACCAACATCTCAGTCACTGACGCAGTGGACGCTCTTTTACGTGACAACGATGAAGCCAATGAGAGGACGCCTCTACCTTTGGATTTCATCGCCGGGAATATCATAGAGATGATGATCCCAGGGGAAGAGACAATGCCGACAGCCATGACCTTAGCTGTCAAATTCCTCAGTGACTGTCCTGTTGCTTTAAGGCAGTTAAAGGTCGGTCTCCAATATCGACTAACTAACTACTAGTCTGCGCTACTATCTATCTAAATTATATATTACATGTAACCTAATTTGTTTTTCAATTACTAAATCCAACGAAAATTCGTAGTAACTTCATACTAAATATCTAAATAATCACTTCGTATGATTGCAGCTGAATTAAAACTAAATGTAACAAATCTCTATATTTTTATTGGTCATGGTGGCACTGGCCTTTCCATCTAGCGACCAGTATCAGTTTGGTGGGCTCCAGCATAGCACACTGTAGTTTGAAGTGTTTGACTTTTAGTACAATGTCATTTTCATTAGACACACGTGAGTTAAGAGCGATGGACCCTACATATGTTGTGTGGACGCTTCTTTGCCGTATGGTTTTGGATTGGTTGATTGTCAGGAGAGGTCCACCCTATAAAGTCCCTGTCTTTTAGACAAAAGATCATCATAGCTTTCGATTATGGTACCATTTACAGAAGTTTTTTGGAAAACTTTCCGTCTTCTTCTATCGCTATTACCATCAACTACATGTTTTTTTTTTCCGCTTATCAAAGTTCTGAAGGCATTGATGGATGCAAGTAATTTCTGTTTCTACTGTTTATCAAATTTTCTGTCGTAAGCCATTTGCATTAAGTGATCATAATAATGCCTGTTTAGTGAATGTCTGTTTTATTTTAAGCATATAGTATGAAAATTTTGACACAAGGGCAGTGCCCTGCTAAAAATTTAGCCTATCGTATACATGAAATTGACCATTGAAGCTTGAAATGGCTTCTCGGTTGCAATTTGTTACCTCAGGACAGATTTCCTGAAACCATGTGGCATATCTCTTCAGAATGGGAACTGATCCTACTCTTGGGGGATGTCCTTGTTATTATTCTTTGGTGGTTACATATGTTCGATCTGTGTCTGTTAATAGGAAGAGAACATGGAACTGAAGAGGAAAAGGGCTAGTTCCTGTGATGAATATAGTTGGACTGACTACATGTCCTTGACCTTTACCCAAAATGTAAGTCTCCGTGTTCTTGCAAGGCAGGACTCTAGGTGTAGAATTACTATAGACAGTATCAGTGCCAATTATGAGTTCATGTATGATGTATCAGCTTGTTCACTTGTCTCTGTTCATTTGTTTAATGTTGTCACCACACCAGGTCATCAGTGAAACTCTTAGATTGGCCAATATCATTAATGCTGTTTGGAGGAAAGCTGTCAAGGACGTGGAAATTAAAGGTTTTTTTTTCTTTGGTGGTTCAATATCATTATCTTATCTTTCCCATGAAACTAACAGAAATTATGGTTCTTTTCCAGGGAATTTGATTCCAGAAGGATGGTGTGTCTTAACTTCTTTTACTTCTGTTCATATGAATGAAGAATACTATGAGAACCCATACCAGTTCGATCCATGGAGGTGGGAGGTATGTTAAACTTTACTTGACAAGATTATAACAAAGGATTCCTAAAACTCATTTCGCTAAACCTTGGTTTGTGAAAGGACATGCTCTTACACTTTTACTTATATATTAACTATCAAGTTATCGTGTTTCAGAAAACAGGAGCAGCTGTAGTTAACAATTGCTTTACACCTTTTGGCGGTGGGCAGAGGTTGTGTCCTGGTGTAGAACTATCCAGGCTAGAGATCGCAGTTTTCCTTCATCACCTAACCACCAGCTTCCGGTAAGTACACTCCCTGAAATGTTTTCATATATTAGCCTATAGGTTTACTTGAACCCTGTCAAGAAAAAAAGTTTGATGCTAGCTAATTTGACCACACCAGTTCCACTTACTTCCAGGTGGGTAGCTGAGAAAGATAAGATTGTATACTTCCCTACTGTAAGGATGAAGAGGAAGTTGCCAATAAAGGTGACAGACAACTTAGAACAGCTCTGAAAACTCAACTAATTTCAACTAGCAGAGGACTAACATGCTGAGGAAACTGATAAGCCAAAGTTTGTGAATTTCACGACTAGGTTGCTCCAAAATAGAGTTGAGTGTCATATTGTTCAAACTTTGGTTAACTAGAATTCAAGTAAATCTCAAATTTATCTCAAGTTCAATAGTAAATTGAAAAGGAAAGGTTCAGGATTGGTTTACAATTTGTCATTGAAAGAGCTGAATGTGCATGTGTATTTTCATGAAAGGGCAAATGGGTAAGCGTCTTCTGGTTAGTTTAGGTGTTACTATCCGGCTAGATAATAGCACTGGCTGCTTTGACCCCTTCTCGACGATCTGTCATAGATCACATCGCAAGTGGGGGATGATTGGATAGGCTTGATGTGCCCACAATCGCACAAAAAATTTCTTGCCTGATTTGATAGTAACACCTCTTGGGCTGTTGTTATAGACGAGACGTGGCCTTGCTCAACTACCCCATCAATAATATTGGGCTTGTGGAGCCACTCTAACAGCTCCGTGCAGTGACAACTCTAGATGTGGTTGCCATTGTGACATGGACGAGCTACTGGGGGCAGTTAGTAGTAGTTGTTGTTATAGCAGTGCCCATTTCTAGAGGATAGACATCTGAAATTTCCAGTCTTTCAAGATTTTTGGAAATTGTTTGTGCGTATCTAGTTGTCAAGCGTTTAAACAATTCCACCAATCACTACATGAAACTTCAATCATTTCCTCTTCAGTAAGACCTAACAGTCAGCAGCAAGCAGTGTGAAGCACTTGGCCAACAAATGAAAAGGTTAGCGACGTGGCGAAACTGTAAGCTTACAGGCGATGCATCAAATACCTCGACCCTCTCTCAAAAGCTCAGTCATCTCTCGAAGGGGTTTGGATCCATAGTAAGTTCTTGCCTTTCATGATATAAAGATACGACAATTGAGAATTAGGCCATTTGACAATCAGCTGATTGCATTTAGCTGATAGTTGATAGCTAATTATATCAGCTGATTTGACCAGGAGATTGTATTAGCTGTTTGTTAAAAATGTTTAGTAAAATTAGCTGTTTAGTATTAACTGTTTACGTATAAAATGACTTATAAGGACATGATTTTAAAAAAGGTTATGTACTTATTAATTAATTTACGATTGAATTCACTATTGAGTTAATATAATTGGTTACAATTAGACTATTCCAATAAAATAATTATATAAATACTTTTTATTATCGATATATTTAAAATACTTACTAACATTAAAATTATTTGATCTCTTAATTAACCCTTATAAGAATTTGAACAATATGTGCTATATATTTCTCAATTTTAATGTACAAATGAGAAAAATAACAGTCTGATCCATATATGACTTCATTTCATTAATTTATTAGTACGAATAAGAAATGAAAAATTAAAAAATTGCATGTCTTACCACTCTTTAATTTAGAACGTGAGGGTGGAAGATTGATATATGGATTTTCCAAAGGAGGCAACACCTTTCAACCCAGACTTTCTTTATAAAACTATCCACAACAAGAAGGGAATCTTATCACTTACATCAATGGAAGCCCTTTACAGGATGATAGGAAGAAGATGAAGGTTAGAGACAAAGGTTCAGGCTCATTTATGACGTGTTTGAACTTTGAAGAAGAAACTAAGCTCTTGGCAGAGATAAGAGAAGTAAGTTAACAAATGCTGCTGCTCTGCTAGCACTCTTGCTCGTAGCAGTATCTGTTGAAGAACAAGACAAGATTCTGTTTATCGCATAATTTGATTGTTATTTTAACTGAATGAATTTTTTAGGAGCTTGAAGCTCCGGTATATCCAATGAGGAAGTAAGTTTCATATGTTTGTAAGAACATTGAGGGGGTCAACCGGCAGTTGAAGCCACTGGGACTCGGTTGCTGGAAAATTTGGAACTCCTGATGTGTTGTTTGCTTTTTCCTTCTATTTGCTTCTCCCTTCGTACACGATTCCCAGTTGGTGAGGGAAAGCGAAAGACACAGGATGAAGAAGCTGTGGAACTGTGTAAAACTATTTCTCATTTTATGAACAGTAGCAAAACAAGGTATATATACAAAGGAAAGGAAGAAT
>JAOSBM010000204.1:20697913-20708951 GCA_027568955.1 Erythroxylum tenue | reverse complement strand
AGCATATCATGAATGAACATCCTGATGTATTTTGTTCAAGCATGATTTGTGATGTACTGATTGACTTAAAGTTTATCATGTGAATGATTGGCTTCCGCATTACTTAATTCTTTTGTTTGTCTCGACGGATCACCCTGGGTTCAGCCTTAGGGGTCGGGACTCAGGCCCAACGGTCTCCGTATATGATTCTGTTCTGTATAGTTGGACTCCGGGAACGGGGTCTGGCATTGTTGGTCGGGCTTCGGGAGCGGGGTCCAGCAGATACTTTGGTTGAATGTAATAGTGATGAAGAGTAAAATCATAATTTAATTAATGATAATGATTTGAAGATCTTGATTATGATGATTGAAGGCATTATTAAAGTTTTATTTTTATTGTCTTGTTATAATGTTGGTAACATTTATATTGTTAATGTGATTAATGTTGATGATTGTGTGAATCTTGATTATGATGATTGAATGTATCGTGAAAGTGCTCTTTCTATTGTCTTATTACAATTTTGGTAACATTTATGCTGTTAATGCAATTAATTAATCATGAAAATACATTTTCTATTGTCTTTTTGTAATGTTGGTTACATTTATGTTGTTAATATGATTAATGTTGATGAATGAATGTATCTTGATTATGTTGATTGAATGTCTCATGAAAGTGCTCTCTATTGTCTTATTGTAACAATGGTAACATTTATGCATTTTTTTCTTGTATATCTTTAACATCCAATTACCCCCTAAGAGGATATACAGATGCCATACAAAACAATACAAAAAAAAAAACACTCCAAAGCATTTCAAAATCTTCCTTAAAAGAAAACTCAGGCAAACATATATGATATTTCATTAGATGTTGTTTTATAAAAAGAATATATCATAACATTGAACTTATCATATACATGCTTTTAAATCCAAATCCATCATGTATTATAAGTTATTACAAACCATTTACATCAAAATAAAAATATGCCTCATACATTGGTTACAACTTAAAAGTAACTTAAATATACATCTTCCAAATCAAAACAAGTCCTTTGTTGGCCACTGCGGTTGTCCCAGCCTTAAGTCTTCTTATCAAAACCTACACGAAGGCAAAACCACCATGCTAAGCATATGGCTTAATGGGAAATAACTAAACAAGATATATAATGACGACTGTTTCTATTAGTTGTCTAACATTCACATGCAATGAATCAAATCATATCAGAAACAATCTTTAGTTGATCTACATAAAGCGTAAACAAACCATTGAAAACGTTAGAACATAATATAATTCATCAGAACAAATCATATAAGTATCAGAAACAGAACATCTTTACTTCATAAAAAAATGTACAAGTCTCAGAACATGATATATTTGCGTTAGAACAGAATAGAACCTGTATCAGATTAGAACTTATCTTGTATCAAATCATAACCTATCTTGTATCAGATTAGAACTTATCTTGTATCATATCAAAACGTATCTTGTATCAAATCAAAACACATATCAAAACAAAAAATAGATTAGCCTGCCATTCCTTTTTACAGAAGTGGGTAACGGGATCAGAACAGAAGATACCTTTGATTGGTATCTCAAAATAGAAGAGACTTAAATCTGTGAAATAGAAGACACTGAAGTGTCTAAGATCAGAAGACACCAGAGTATCAAGTACAGAAGACACCGAAGTGTCTAGATATAGAAGACACCTTAGTGTCTAGTTATAGAAGTAGCTGCAAACCCTTCTAGGTATGCCTATGTACCCACGACTAGGACTTGGTAGTTTTAAAAACAAAACATTTCAGATTTTAGAATCGCATGTAATTGATGTAATGCATAACATATGACTTTATTCCATTTTTGCTTAAATTTAACATATTCATTCACATTTGATCAAATTAACATGCCTTATAAACTTAAAAATTTGCAATAATGCACTAATAAATACATTAAGTAATTACACATTACATGTATTCACACATGCTTCCAATTCACAAACATTCACAACTAACACATTACTCTATTCTTTAAATCACATTAGCACTCATAAGTAAACTTCATTCCTTTAACAACTTATAAGTTCCAAAATTAGATACTTTGTTATCAAATAACACCTTCCTTAAGTTATTACTTCAATTAATAATCCAAACCTTATTCAACCTTTAATTAACTAATTCCAAATCAAACTAGGTTCATTTTACACCTTAATGTAGTCCAATTACACCATTAAAAAATGCCTTAACCTTATATAGTCCAACAAATGTACAAAACCAACCTTTTTCCCTTCCAAAGAATTTCTCATGACCATGGGAAGGTGCCATATAAATCCCATGATCTTCGGTTCACTCACCTATGACCTTTATTTTGTTTCCAAATTTATCTCTTTCATACTCCATTCAACACACCTTCACCAAAGTTCGTCAATTTCACTTCAATTCTACCTTATTCATGCTTCAATCCCTTGTGAAATTCATGTTCAAATCCAATTCAAAATTCATTCATTAGGAAACTTAACAATCATTATCTTTCATACATCAAAACCAAAATAGATTTTGCCATACAAGGATCAATTTTCCAGCACTCATTTATCATCATCATAACACACATTCCATGCCAATTCAATCATCATAGAACTTGTATTATTACATGATATTAAGTTTAGAATTCCCTTACCTATTTAATTTTAAATTCTAACTCCAAAGAACAAGACAAAATAGCCTTCCAAGCAACAAACATAACTACAAAATCCAAGTGAAACTAGGATAATCTTAACACCAAGAAGACAATAGCACAAAAGATGACAAGGTCTAACTTCCTTGATGCAGCATCTTAATGTGGTAATCAAACACAATATAAGCCAAATACAAAAGAATGAAAGAGCATGGTGTTTCAGTGGTGAATAAATAAGGAGAGGAAGAATGACCAGCAGAAACACTTCTGCCTTAGCTGGATTCATTTAATGCTAGTTGTCACTCTCACAACATGGCATATGTCTCCATTTCATGCATCCCATTTGTCCGCTCCTCAAGTTGCCAAATGTCATAATCCTGCTTGGACACTTGTCATTTAATCAATATTGCCAAATTTCATTCAATTATACTACCATTTGTCCTTATTTGCTTATGCCAAATGTCACTAATTCATAGGCTTAGTCATCCTAATTTTTCATGTGTCAACTTGTCATGCTACTTGACATTTTTCCTAGTCCAAATGTACACTTTAATACATCAATTTTCTAATGGTACCAATTAATTCCAAGTTACTAATCATGGTCTGTCAAACCAAGATTCAAGACATATATAATTCACAATCATATCACAATTTCAACACCTATCACATTTACTTTCATGAACGTGTAACATTTCAACTAGAGTATAATTTGAGGCCTTACATTTCTCTCCCCCTTAAAAGAATTTTGTCCTCAAAATTCTTAATTGACTGATTCAACAGATGGGTGCTATGTTGTCTTATGAACTCTTCAGTTTCTCTTGTAACTTTTTGTGCCTGAGTATCATAATTATCTGACTCCAATATTTACTTCTAATTCATTCAATTTTTTATCTATTCCTAAAAATGGAACATTTGGTCTACATGATACAATTTAGTGAAAGTTCTCACAAAATGAAAATTTTCTTTCCTCAATGATTTGTATTGTTCACGAAATCCTTATTAGTCAACTATGTTCATGGCTACTTTTTGGCTATTTATAATATCTCAATAAGATCAATTACCACCATATTTCACATAATCAAAATGTTCTATACACTAAAGGTCGGTGAAATGATAGCCATGTACATTTACTCTCATGCCTTAGTATGTACCATTAAGATCATTGCATCCTATCTAGAGATTTATTTTCGAAAAGTCACCAATTAGTATCTTAAGCATTGACCTCAATTGATTATGGATAACATTTAGGTATTCTATGACCATACAAAAGTCACCTATCCTTAGTAGTCACCATTTCAATATATTCACATAAATCCATGCTTACACTGCATTACTATGATTCATCTCAGAATTTTACCTATGGGCTTTATGACTTAAGAGCATTCAATATGTCATAGATTAATCCCTGTACCATATCCAAACATGTACTACATATGTGCTTAGTAACATCATTCGCTAAAGTAACCACACTATCAAATGTGTACTCATAATAACTGATTAACTTAACCTTGAGGACTTCCACTTATATCGCTATCATTTATTTCATCTTACTTAAGTATGTTCTCAATCAATTCAAAAATATAAGATATGTAACCATCATGAAATTCTGATATCAAGCCCAATAATTTAACTTTATACGAATTCATAAGCTCTTAACATGATACTTAAACAACCATTCTAATTCCAAGTTTTCAATTTTGTCTACACACTTCCTACCATATAGGGCTTCATAAGGCACCATGCCAATACTAGTATGATAAATGTTGTTGTAGGCAAACTCCATCAGAGCAAGATAGTTATCCCAACTTCCTGAAAATTCTAACACACAACCCTGAAACATATCTTCCAGTATCTGAATCACTCGTTCAAATTATCGATCTATTTGGAGATGGAAAGCGGTACTGAACTTAACTTGAGTACCCAAAGCCTTTTACAGACTTTTCTAGAGTCTCGAAGTAAATCGAGGATCTCGATTAGAAATAATAGACAATGGTACCCCCATGCAACTTGACTATCTCATTCATATATAAATCTGCAAGCATATCCAATAAACAATCAGGACGAACAGGTAGAAAATGGGCAGACTTGGTGAACTTATCCAGAATCACCCATACAATATTATGATTCCTTTGAGTGAGAGGAAGTCTAGTAACAAAATCCATGGTAATGTTATCCCACTGCCATTGGGGAATCAAAATAGGATGTAACAAAACACGTGAGATCTTTCCATACTTTAATCTAAAACCAAAATGTGGGACAAACCGCATTAGGCTAAACACAACTCTTACACTCACGTACAAGCAATATTTTAGCACTAGTTAAACTAGAACTGCCTAAACCATGCTTCGATACCAAACAATGTAACATCCAAATACCCCCTGAGAGGATATACAGATGCCACACAAAACAGTACAAAAAAACAATCCAAAACATTTCAAAATATTCCTTAAAAGTAAACTCAGACAAACATATATGATATTTCATTAGATGTTGTTTTATAAACATAACATATCATAACATTGAATTTATCATATACATGCTTTTAAATCCAAATCCATCCTATATTATAGTTATTACAAACCATTTACATCAAAATATAAATATGCCTTAGACATTGTTTACAACTCAAAAGCAACTCCAATATACATCTTTCAAATCAAAACAAGCCCTTCATTGGCCACTGTGGTTGTCCCAGCCTTAAGTCTTCTTATCAGAACCTACATGAAGGCAAAACCACCGTGCTAAGCATATGGCTTAGTGGGGAATAACTAAAAAAGATATATAATGGCGACTATTTCTAATAGTCATCTAACATTCACATGCACTGAATTAGATCATATCAGAAACAATCTTTAGTTGATCCACATAAAGTGTAAACATAACATTAAAAGCATCAAAACATAATATAATTTATCAGAACAAATCATATAAGTATTAGAAACAAAGCATCCTTACCTCAGAACAGAATGTACAAGTCTCAGAACATGATAGATTTGTGTCAGAACAGAATATAACTTGTATCAAATAAGAATATATCTTGTATCAGGTCAGAACTTATCTTGTATCAGATCAGAACATATATCAAAACACAAAATAGATTAGCCCGCTAGTACTTCTTACAGAAGTGGGTAATAGGATCAGAACAAAAGATACCTTTGATTGGTATCTCAGAAACAAAAGAGCCTTAAGTCCCTAAAACAAAAGACACTAAAGTGTCTAAGATCAGAAGACACCAAAGTGTCTAGATACAGAAGACACCTTAATGTCTAGTTACAAAAGCAGCTCCAGACCCTTCTAGGCATGCCTATTTACCCACGAATAGGACTTGGTAATTTTAAAAACAAAACATTTCATATTTTAGAATCACATGTAAGTGATGTAGTGCATAACATATAACTTTATTCCATTTTTGCTCAAATTTAACATATTCATTCACATTTGATCAAACTTAATATGCCTTATAAACATAAACATTTGCAGTAATGCACCAATGGACACATTAAGTAAATACACATTACATGTATGCAGTCAAGTTCCCAATTCACAAACATTCACAACTAACACATTACCCTTATTCTTTAAATCACATTAGCATTCATAAGTAAACTTCATTCCTTTAACAACTTATAAGTTCCAAAATTAGATACTTTGTTATCAAATAAGACCTTTCTTAAGTTATTACTTCAATTAATAATCCAAACCTTATTCCACCATTAATTAACTAATTCCACATCAAACTAAGTTCATTTTACGCCATTAAAAAGTGTCTTAACCTTATATAGTCCAAAACCAACCTTTTCCCCTTCCTAAGCATTTCCCACGACCGTGGGAAGGTGCCATATAAATCCCATGATCGTGGTTCACTTACCCATGACCTTCATTTTGTTTCCAAATTTAACTCCTTCACACTCCATTCAAGACACCTTCACCAATGTCCATCAATTTCACTTCAATTCTACCTTATTCATGCTTTAATCTCTTACCAACTTCAAGTCCAAATCCAATTCAAAAATCATTCATTAGACAACTCACAAATCATTATCTTTCATACATCAAAACCAAAACAGAATTTGCCATACAAGGATCAATTTTCCAGCACTCATTTATCATCATCATAACACACATTCCATGCCAATTCAATCATCATAGAACTTGTATTAATACATGCTATCAAGTTTAGAATTTTCTTATCTATTTAACTTCAAATTCCAACTCCAAAGAACAAGCCAAAATAGCCTTCCAAACTACAAACACAACTCCAAAATCCAAGTGAAACTAGGATGATCTTAACACCAAGAAGACAATACCAAAAACTATGACAAGGTCTAACTTCCTTAATACAGCATCTTGATGTGGTAATCAAGCACAACATAAGCCACATACACAAGAATGAAAGAGCATGGTGTTTTGGTGGTGAATGAACAAGGAGAGGAAGAATGACTAGCAGAAACACTTCTGCCTTAGTTGGATTCATTTGAGGCTAGGTGTCACTCTCACAACATGACATATATCTCAATTGCATGCATCCCAATTGTCCACTCCTCAAATTGCCAATTGTCACAATGCTTCCAGGCTACTTGTCATTTAATCAATACTGCCAATTGTCATTCAATTATACTGCCATTTGTCCCTTATTTACTTATGCCAAATGTAACTAATTATTAGGCTTAGTCATCCCAATTTTCCATGTGTCAACTTGTCATATTACTTGACATTTTTTCTAGTTCAAATGTATATTTTAATACATCAATTTTCTAATGGTGCCAATTAATTCTAAGTTACTAATCAAAATCCATCAAAACAAGATTCAAGACATATATAATTCACAATCATATCATAATTTTTAACACCTATCACATTTACTTTCATGAATATGTAACATTTGAACCAGGGTATAATTTGGAGGCTTACATATCCAACATAATGACACCTGGTAGAAACAAAGGAAAGAAGGTGGCAACTATAAAAATTTCGAATGAAGGTATGTGAAACTTCAACCAGATCAATTAGTTGGTTCCAGAAATTCAATTCCTAGCCAATAACCTTATTCTACCTCAAACAGCAGTGAAATTAGTGACTGAGGTTTAAAATTTTTATTCCTTCAAGTCAATATATCTATATATATATATATTCAAATATATATCTTTTCTTATCATTTTTTCCATAAGAAATAGAGCTTGTTCTAGTACATTGCCACAGTATAGCAACAATAATATTCAGCTTCAATTCATACACAACAACTTCATTCTACCTCAAACAACAATGAAGCTACTAGTCCATGTTTGTTAATCTTTAATATCTTCAACTAGACTTATGCTCAAATATATATTTATACATTCTAATATTTTTTATCATTATTTATTTGTTTTTAGGGCTAATATTAGAAAAGGAGGTAATGGTAAAACTAGAAGTTGTGAATTACAACGAATGAAAGTTATAATGAATTGCAAGTTATCAATATAGATTGATACTTAGTAAGGTTGTCTTGTAGACAAGCTCCAATTTATGAAATAGTCAACTAAGTTGGGGACTAGTGTGAGAACATAATTACCGTTTTTGAAACATGTTAAAGACTTGAAGGAAGAAAACTGGCTTGAAAATTCTTTGGAAAAAGTTACGATAATTATAAAAAATATTCAACTTTATTCTATATCGTTTAAATGATTTTGAGTTTAATTACACCTTTACTTATTGTTCACAGATGGAATTGAATATTGTGGATATTGAGATATAAATGTTTCAAATTATGTTACTTCGTTATTGAAACAAAAGACTAAGGATCGTCGTCTCAAGTTGCATAAATGTTATAAATCTTTTCCTTCTGATGCGAAGGCACAATCCCATATTCCCAAACAAATATCTGAAGAAAATTGAATAGCTTGTGTGATTATTGGGCTGACCTGAAAGTTCTAGTTTTTTTTTCTTTGCCTTCATGTTTGCTTGCATTAATGTTGTTAAATGATTTAACGAGTAAGTTATGTTTTTTTTCTTGATTTAGGAAAATTGTGAGAAGTGAAAGGCCAGTAGATCAAAAATTAAAACACCTCTTTATTATGGGTCAAAGTTATTTGTATTTGTTCGAAATGAAATATGTAAGATCTATGTTTGCAAGTTAGACTTAAATTAATAAACACTATAATATTTATTATGCCTTGTATATTTGTTTCATAAAACAGATTGAGAAGGAACTAAATGGAAAAGTGTGTGATAGGATCACACTATATAAAGTCACTTACTATAAGGAAGGTAAAGGATGGGTGTTAGAAGAATTAGAGAATAACTATGTAGGTATAAAAGTTTGTTCAATATTTTATTCGTTCGTTAATGTAGTAGGAAGTAGTAATATGTGGATTGAATATAGATTTTATTTTTTTAAAATTTTAGAATAAGATACAAGAGTTATTAGAGAAGTTTATGTCTAAGGAGAATGGGCTTAACATAGAAGACATTTATGGTACAGTACTTAGTACTCGTTCCGGTTATGTGAAAGGCCTTAACTATAGCCCTAAGCTAAATGTTTCAACCTTAACATAGAAATCTTTAAACACCTTTAATAGAAAAAAAACAAGCTTAATTATGCATTACAAGCTGAAGTAATTAGGGGATCAAAAACTCGAGCTAAATTAACAAAGCTTGATATGTTATTCAAAAGATTCTTTATCCCAGATTATGATATAAAGAAGAGGAAACTACAAGGTGTTAATTCTGTAACGGCCAATTTTTCAAATTGAGGGATTAGGACCCTAGATTATTACATAGAAGCTATATCATTGAAAATTCATGAATTGCATTTCATTCACATGCAAATCGTTAGCATACATGTTGGATCCCAAATTGTTCTTGGAATTTAGAATTATTATATATGAAATGTTGGAGGTTAAAAGTTGGAAAATGTTACATTAAGCATGCTTCGGTGTTTTAGCCATAACTCTTTCTCTAGTTATCGAAATGAGATTATTTTTTATTTGAATCAAACTAGAGAAATAGGGCTACAAATTATCTGATGAAATTAAGTTTTAATTCAGACACGAAGAGTTTCAATTTTTGGATGGAAATTGAGCACGAAATAATGTTCCAGTGTAAAGATAGTTAGGAAATGTTTGGGTTATAATTTTCAAATTATCAAACCAAATTGAATGATTTTGGTGTCATTAGAAAATTAAGACAATGAGGAACATTTTTTTAGAAGGAAGTGTTAGCAAATTCCTTCAATAGCTCCATGATAATTAGTTAAGAAGTTAGAAGTTTGAGATGTGAGTTTAAAAGACCAAAGGAGAGTAAAATGGGAAAGACAAGATTAATGAAGGGTAAAATGGGAAAAGAACAAATAATGGGCTTGAAATAAGAAAGAAGAGGGAGAGGTGTCAGAAGTGAGAAAGAAGAAGAAGAAAAGTCGTGAACCATGAGAGAGAAGAGGAGAGAGTTCGTGAGAGAGAAGAAGAAGAAAAGAAGAAGAATCAAGCTTCCAAGGTAAGTTTTCATCTTTTTCTTGATTTAGTAGAAGGAAATGGGTTGTGGTTTTGTTGAGATGAAGAAATCCTAGAGAGAGAAAGGGGTTATGTAGAAGAAGAAGATTTGAGAGAATCCATGGGGTTTTCGAGTTTCTAAGCTAGGTGTTGAGTTTTCTAATCTAGATGGACTATGGGTAGGTTAAGATTGAGATTGATTTTGGTTGATTTAATTAGTTGTGATTTTTGAAGTTTTAGGGTTTTATTGAATTGGAATTAAAAAGGAGAAATTGGTTGTTTTAGGGAAAATTAAGAACAACCTACCCAAGAGCAAGAGGAAGAGCACAAATGGAGTTTGGATTTTTTTCAAGAGTTAGAAGGTGGGTAATTTATTTATAGTTATTGTGTAATAAGTAAATTGTATTGTTTGTGCATTGTGTGCTAAATGGCATTACTTTGAAATGACGTGTTTTATGGTATGTTATGCATTGAAATATGTATGACATTTTGATATAATTGAGTTTGAATATGATGATGTTATGCCATTGAATTGAATCATGGCATTTTGTGACATAAAGATGAATGACTACTTGTATGATGGATTATGACCATGTCATACCTTGAAAAGGTCATGACATTTTGAATTGAATTATGAGTATGATGATGCTATGCCTTGTATTATGGCATTTTGATTAAATGAAAAGAAGAAATAATTATGAGAATATGAAATGTGATTATGTTCTTTGTTTGGGCGAAAGAGGAACCGTTTCGTAGTCACGTGCACGTCGACGTAAAGCCTTCTCCCGGCTGCCCGCTTGTGGCCCACGAGATCCAAAAATGGACTCGTTTTGTTCACGGTGTAAACTTTGGTTTCTCCGTTTTGTTCCACGGAACCCTCGAGCCAATTATGTGTGCATTTGCATCTTAATGTGCCAAACTATGATGAC
>JAOSBM010000204.1:20685267-20695760 GCA_027568955.1 Erythroxylum tenue | reverse complement strand
TTTAAAAGAATTATAGTCTTTTATCAAGAGTTCGCCTTAAATTGAGAGGTTTGTGAGTAACTTCTTCCACCAATCAAATCAGGTCCTCAAAAGTACCAATTAAACCATCTCCTTTGGAAAAAAGGTTAAAGTTTTATCCATACCTTTGATGAAGATGCTTGCCCACCATAGCTAGGCATTCTTAATTGTCAACTTTCGTGCAACCAAGTGACGGGACAAGGTCTAAGCTAATCGAAAATTTTGACCGGTGAAGGGTTGTTTAAAACTCGTCATCATTAACAGATCCGACAGACAAAGATTGAGTAATTTTCAGCTTTTTATGCAAGTTTTTTTCTTAGCTAAATGAAATTGAACTACTAGTGCTTAGATGTAATATGTATGCCTAATTTAGCTATTTTTATGGCATATATATATTTATAGAGAGAGAGAGAGGTTTGGAAAGGTCACGAAAAAGCTTGACATGAGCTCGGAACTAAAACCATGCTAGAGCAGCTTTTGAAAGAAAGATCATTATAAGCTGTCGAGGCCATCTAGGCCTCTCTACAAATGTTTGACAAGGAGAGACAGAGATGGGACAGAACCCAAGCTTCCAACAACGTTAATATCTTCGAACTTTCATGTCATTTTGAAAAGTAACTTGCACGCACACACCAGTCTAATCTGTAGCTACTAAACACCCTACAATCAGTAGCCTCTTACTTAATTTGCTAGTCTGTCTAGTTTGTTTCCAAACGTTCTCTTCTATGTCCAATTATAATTATGGCTAGGAATCACCCTAAATGCCTACTTAAGGTATAACTCGTCAGGAAACTCTCGACTCTCGAATTGCAAGCGCCATTTCCACCCTAAAACTCCCAACTTCCTTTGGAAGTACTCTTGCTGTTCTTACCTTACGGACTTATGGCTAAGAACAGACATGTAGTTACAATAAAAAGTAGTGGACCTGATCAAATATCACTAAATTGGTATCTCTACCTAATCCAAAGTTATCGAGTATTGTGGGACCATGCTACATCGATCTTGTTGAGCTCTTTCTTTAATAATGTTGGCATGGCACGTGACAATCCAAACTGTTTAAACTAGGAAATGTTTTTGGCATGTTAAATGCAATCTATAATAGGTTTTAAGTAATTCATTCCCAAACTTTCCTCTGGAAATTTTTTAAAAAAAGTTGAAGATCAACCAAAACTATACATTAAAGTTTAGCATATTTGTATATTTCTATGGATGCAAACATCATTTACTATTGAGATACTCTCATCTTAATTATATACCTAACTGAGGACATGTTCTTGATCAATAAGGAGTTAAACTGCTTGATACGAGGGCAGATTTATTTATAATAAGGATCATTGAAAAAGACAAAACATTATCTTAAAAAATCCGAAATCCATAACTCAATTATTGATAAACTATAATCTGAAATCCATAACTCAATTACAACCTGAGATGCAGTTTACTTGATTTTTATTTGGTAGACCATATCAGCTAATCTTGTTGTTGCTTGAAATTGGTACATCATCATTTTTTGTTTCTTCTAAATTTTCTTATAGGAAACTCTTGTCCAGCTGATCAAACAATTAAGACGAAGAAACCACCAACTCAATCTCCATTTTTAATTGATACTGCATTTCTGCAATTTTAAGGAGGTCTAATCTTCCGAATAAAACTGGTAAGAGATTGAACATATTCATCAGAAAACACTAATAATGGATAAAGCATCATTGGCTAGACATTTTCTCACTGAAAAGTTTTCAAGTATAGCTCTAGTAGTGAAAGGCCAAATCGCCGCAGTTAATCGCTTCCATGTCCTGTCATGGTTGTCAAAGCTCTTCTCAAGACCACACATTACACAACTATATGTCCTACACACACAATTCAATGTCAAAGACTTAGCCATGCACCAAAGTTGGTTACACTTCAATCTACTTTCTGATCTCGCTTTCCCGTTTTAGAAACCACTCTCTGAACTTACTTTCTTTTTCCATCTCTCCTCTCTTCAAGAAACCTATGCGCCGAACTCAAAACTTCCTTAGCTTATAACATCTCGCATATTCCTTAAATCCTGTTTGGTGAACGAGAAAGAAAATATGGGTCGTGGAAAGATCGAGATCAAGAGGATTGAGAACGACACTAACCGGCAGGTCACCTACTCCAAGCGACGAAATGGCATCTTCAAGAAAGCTCAAGAACTCACCGTGCTTTGTGATGCCAAAGTCTCTCTCATCATGTTCTCTAGCACAGGAAAGCTTCACGAGTTCATTAGCCCCTCCACAACGTATGTACTCCTACGAATACCTAGACTTTTTTCTCATCCTTCTTATTTTAACTCATCTTTGGATGCAAATCCTCCAAAACCCTAGTACAAAGCCTATGCAACTATCAACTGTAACTGGGTTTTGGGTTCTGTTGTTGATCAGAACAAAGAAGACCTTCGATCTATATCAGCAGGCTATGGGGATAGATCTGTGGAGCACACACTACGAGGTAAGCTATTCCTTTCATTCTTTAGAGTTCTTTCCATCTCCGGGATTTTCATCATTATACTTAGTTTTTTTTTCTCAGAAAATGCAAGAAACCCTGAGGAAACTGAAAGACATCAACAATAAGTTGAGAAGGGAAATCAGGTTAAAGAAAAGATTTCTTGATCGTATATGTACATTTTCCTGAGGTTTATGAAATGGGGACTAAGAGTACACTTTCTCATACAGGCAAAGAATGGGAGACGATTTGGAGTACTTGAGCGTGGAAGAACTGCGCGGTCTTGAGCAAAAAATGACTTCTTCTGTGGAGATCGTACGTGAAAGGAAGGTTAGTGATTGTTTGTTCATGTATTTTTTTGTAGATCTAAGGCCTCAGGGTTACACTACCCTGTAAATGATTACCATGCTATGTCAATATGTAAACAACTTCAAGGTAAAAGAGAAAGCTATTTCGAACCAACTATGATTGATTTCTTATCACTATCTTATTCATGAATTTCTTATATGCTTTGTCTTAAGAAGATTTGGTCAGTCCAAAAGCTTCAAAACTAGAGCTGGATGTGCTATCAGAGCAATTTTTAAGATTGCAGCAGGAACGATTTTTCTACTTATTTTTGAAACTTGGACCACTTTTCTGAATGCCATTAAACTCCACTCGTTAACTTTCACTGTTGTGGCATACATAGAATTCCGCGACATGAACCGAATTTCTTGCAACTTTGCCTTTTCCTTTTTAATCAGTGAAATAAAGACATAAGTAAGGAGGTTAATCAATTTCTACGACTCTACGTTTACACTTGTTCTCCATAGCATATAACAAAGTTTCTCTTATTGATGAGAAAAGGGTAAGCAAGTCTAGGCAGTGTTCATATATATCCACTACCTTCATAATAGGTATGGTTCTGATATCTGTGGAAAAGGATTGGCGGGACATTATGTTATACCTAAGTTTAACTAAACTAAGAATTCACGATTTCTTTGATTATCCACAGTACCACGTGATCAAAACACAGACAGATACTTGTAAGAAGAAGGTCAGTAAATTTCAAGGTCTCTTTTACAATGTTTATGATTTTAAATCAAACTCCAGTTTTTCAATTTTAATTAACTGTCGCTTGGATTTTTTTTCCCTTCAAATTCACATTGCAGGTTAAAAATTTAGAGCAAGTGCATGGAAACCTCCTACTTCATTTCGTAAGGACATGAATTAATTTCCTTCCCTTTATTTTCATTGATTTCAATCAAATACGAGATCTGAAAGTTAATGTCTTACTGCACGTGATTAAGATTATCACAACGAATCAAAGTTTAAAAAAAATGCAATAATTAGAGAGTTCATATTCATTTTAAATACTCTTCTTTTTTTGCTATCAAACTTCTTATTCAATCATAATCATACATGAGTGGGTGGATCTTTTGTCGTCCATTCTTAATGCATAAATCATTTCTTCTACCTAATTACATTTTATATACATGTGGGAACATGATCATTTGCAGAACAAATTAACCTTACTAAAACCTTTAAAAAATATTATCTTACTCTGGTCATGTTTATTTATTCTCCTACCCGAATGAATCGAGATAGAAGGGTCAATCAATCAATTTTTGAATTATGATTAGAATTTTGACTCGATCAATCTTCAATACCATGTCAACAACTAATAATTTCTTAAACTAACCACAATTATAATCGGTTGGTTAGACTTATTATACGATGCTGAATCTTGAATTTATCTCATGTTGTCTATTTTGGAATTGAATTAGGAAGCAAAATGTGAGGATCCACACTATGGAATAGTGGACAATGAAGGGGAGGAGTCTGCTGTTGCACTGGCAAATGGAGCCTCCAACCTCTACGCATTGGGACTCCACCACCATGCCCATCACCCCAGCCTCCACCACGGAGGAGGTTTTGGCTCCCAACTCCGCCTTGCCTGAATAAAACTGGCTAATCAACCTCTACGATCTACATTAAAAACATCTAATCCAAGTTGTTATATGTGTGTTATATGCTCTACTTTAACATATCTACATCCTTATCTAACTTCGCTCTTGCTTGGATTAATGGGTTTGTAATCCATGCATTTTAGAAGTGAGGCACTATAAAAAGCTTATAATTCGCATGTGTGTGAAGGTGTCACTGACTTATTTTCAATTGCTTGCATTAATTTGGTATGTAATATGCTTAGTAAACAAAATTGGTATGTAATATGTTCAATGGTATGGTGTTGACAAGGTATATTTGGCAATTGAATAATTTCTTCTTTTAAAATGATTGACTATGTTAGTTTATGCCTTTGTAGCCAATCGGTTGGTTGCAATTTTAATGTATGACATTATTTAATTAATAAGGGCATTTCTAACTTTATGTATTGTGTTAATTACATTTGATGTTTTATACTAAGGGTAAAATTTCTAGAATAATTATTCTGCCATTGAAATTATGATAAGATCATAATTATAAGATTCAATTTACTTTTATGTATTATTCCCAAATATTTTTAGTTGTAATTTCATCAAGATAGGATATCGATGAAACAGTAAAACTAGCACATGTTATTTTTTTTCTTATGAAGAAAGTTATTGTTATTATAAATTAAAGTATGAAAATACTTAAACTAATATAGATGCTTATTAGAGAATAAGTTCACTAAACTGACTCGACTATGAGGATCTCAAATAGAATATTACTTATATGTTTGTGGATTTTCTTATTATGATGGTTGTATAATTGATCCTTAGACTTGAGATTAATAAAATATCTCATGTGAGAATTATTGTGTTTTAATGCTACTTATGAAGTGTCTTATTTATGATAATTCAGTCGGTATTATTTGGATACAGTATGAACCATAGAGAGATAGTTGAGTAAGTCAATAAATGATTCGTCATTCTAAAGTAATTAGAGAGAATGTTCTCCTGTTCTTAATTAATAGTGATTTAAAAAATTCTCTGGCCAGTGTGAATTGACATTTGAAAAGCTGTTTTTAAATATTAATTATAAATTAATTACTAATTAATAAGAACAAGCATGATTGAATTCAAAAGAGTAGACACTATATCCATACTCTGTTTAATTAAAACATTAGATGATGAAAGGATTAAATTATACACCATAACTATGCATAGATATATTAAGTCAAAGTACTTTGACATTCTTAATATTTGGGTGGTAATAATATGTTGCTAGATATTAATCTTGATATATGATTATAAATTATTTAATTGGAGAATTAAAGCTAAATTAAAAGGAGTTTTAATTTATCTAATTATAATCATCGTTAATATATAAGAACCTAATAGGTCAAATAAAAAGAGCAGTTTAAAAAGGAAAAAATTAGTTTCAATTAAGATGGACTTAATAAAATTTGAACAATTTTAGAGATAAAAATGAGATATTTGATTTTATTAAAATTAAATGAATTATAATTAGGTTTATATTTTAATTATAATTGATGTATTTAATTTTAATAGAAATTAAAAACTCTGATGCTTTTCCTATAAATAGGAATAAGCATAAGGAGTTAGAACTCCTGTTATTCCTCTCAAAGAGTTGAGTGGCTACTCTGTGGATACTGTTAGAAGCTGGATACATGAACAACTCGTAGTTGATATTTCAGAAAATTTTCAAAAGGATTATAGCAGGAGTATCAGATCAGGTACGATTCCATATTTTATTATTCGAATTTAGTTTTTTTCAAGTTATTCAATTATTGAGATCTAATCAGAAGCCATAAAATTTTATTTTTCTACTGCACCTGTGATTCGACCACGATTGGTTTCCTAACAATGGTATCAAAGCCTTCTTTAATTGTTTAACTTGAATTAAATGTTTGATTATTATTGATTTGATAAAAATTAAGGCTAAAAAATCGTGTTTTATCAAATTAAAGTTATGATTTAATTAAAGTCGAAATTGTTTTTTTGGAAAATTTATTCCACATCTCCTTTGCTCAGTGTTCTTGCGTATGGAAATTTGAAATATGAACTTGGCTTGTTTTTCTTATATGCTTCTATATTGAATAGTTCTTTTGATGCCATGAACTTGACTTGTTTTTCTTATTTGCTTCTATGTTGAATAGTTCTTTTGATGCCATGCCCTAGCTCTAAATTAGTCTTTGATTCTTTTTTGTTTACTAGATGTGTTTTTGGAATATCACTAGTGGCTTGCACTACTGCTTGTTAAGGTGCCCTCCATCACCAAAGGTTCACCGCTAGTGAAGGCTTGAACCAGTGGTGAATTGTTACTGGGGAAGCCTTAAACCAGTGGCGAATTGCCACCACTGAAGTCCTTCAAATAATGGCTAATTGTCACCGGTGAAGCCTTAAGCTAATGGCTAATTGCCATTGGTGATGGGTGATTTTTCGCCCATAATTGAAGATGGTTCAAGGTGATGGAGGACTCCAACATATGGTACGGTGAAGATTGGAAGCAGGAAGCTCAAGCGAGGGATAGAAGCAGAGGAACATCCAATGGCAGTCAAAAACTAGAAAGCCTTATTTCTGGAAGAAACGATGGGGTGCGTGTCATAAGAGACACGTGTCTACAATAGATGTTGTCAGTGCGTTTGCTGAGGTGTGTTCAAACGTCAGACCTCAATTGCATGTACCTTATAGAAAGTGTTTTGGCGAATGCAATGCACGTATTAGATGGTCCCTACAATTTTTTTATTATATGATTTTATATGTTTTAAGCCTTATTTTTAATTAAATTAATTTAATAAATATTAAATTGGTTTATATTCCAAGCCCAGTAGGAAATTATTTAATAATTTCTTGATTTAATAGTGAAGGTTATTATTTTAAATAAAATAGTAAGAGTAATCAAATATTCATTAAACTCCTTATTTTATTTGATTTTATGATATAAACTAATACTTGCTCTTTGTGTTTTTCGGTTATCAAATCAGAAGATGAGTACCAATTTGATGTTGAGGAGAATTATGGATACTAATAAGCTAACTGGACTTAACTTCTCGAACTGATTTTGCAACTTGAGAATTATTTTCAGGGAACAAAAGAAGTTATATGCTCTTGACATTGTAGTTCCACCAAACATTACAATTTTTGTCACTAAAAGACAACAAATTGTTGCAAAACATTTTTAACGATAGTAAAAAAAAATAGTCTCACAAAAGGTTATCGAATCCTGATAGCAAATAACTATCTATGACGTTTTCACAAAATCGTTCAATATATTTTGCTACGATCACAAATCCATCGCAAAAAGGATTAGAGTAGGCGACAGAAAATTGTCGCAAATGACATATTATGATGTTTGCTTTTGGTGGCTAAATGTAATTAACTTTGCGTCATTACATATGTTAGTCGTGACAATGATGAATTAATTGGCATAGGGTCATACGCAAGACCATTGATGTATCATGATCTTGTACCAAGAACGTTGTTGCAAATGTCATCCATATTGGGCTCATTTTTGTCAGACAATGATCTCTGCAACAACTCCTACATCTTATCCTAAAATTTAAAACACAAAATCAAGATTGAATTCAAATATTATTAGTTAGTATTACATAAACAATTAAACTTTAAAATTAAACTTTTTATACTTATATAATTATTCTGCGCTTCTTCAGACTTTCAACCTTCACCTTCCTTGTAGTGTGTCAATTTGTAGAGTGTGATCCTATCACTCTTATAACATACCACTCTCATAAAACATATACCTGACATACTGAAGGATATTCGAGAACATACTCTATGAAAACGACACGTTAATACGGTTCAATCAATTCATTTTTACTTTTTAATCCATCGCACATAACATAAAACATTCTGATAATCATGTTGTTCCAATTTTATTCACAAACATATACAGTCTCAAATGTCATTACATTTCCAAAATTCACATGTACAATATACAACAATTGAAAAATACAATCCTTGATAAAACATAACTAAGACATTTGCAGGTACAACTGATCCCAATATTGACCCATATCCAAATGCAGAAGTTACTTCAACTAGACTAGCTAGGTCTCCTCTAAACCTGAAAAATCAACATTGCAATTTTGATTAGTTTTCGAACTCAGTAAGTGAACCATCATCGATATGCTCAGTCAAACAGACATAAACATCATTCAGCATCAAATCCTATGTATCATCTAGTTCGAAATTTAGTACCTGATCTCATTATTCATCATATTTCAACAAGCCCATTATGAATACAAACATTTCATATAATCATTTCGAGATAATCTAATTTTCATTTCATCAATAATCATTTTTCATGTTTTATACTTTCACTAATTCGGACTCTAAGGTCCTAAAAAATCAGGAAATAATACAAGGTTCCTGCACAGGGGTCTATCACAGGCAGTATTAGGGAAACAAGCATAACTCTAGCTCTAGTTATTATTTTGTCAAGCCACTTTCACAGAGGTCAAGTTAAGACCTATATCTACAACTTTCACTCTTTGAGTTTCTTCAAATTCTTGCTCTAAAGATATGAAAGGCAGATCAAAAGAGAAAGATGAAATTGAAACCAGAATTTCAACTTACCTTGATAACTTCTTTCCTTCTCCTCTTCTTTTTCTTTTTTTCTTTCCTTCTCTTCTCATTTTCGTTTTTCTCTTTCTTCTAACCTTATGGCCAACCTCCAGTCTCACCTTTATTGCCTTTTTCATCCATTTTCTCTAGAAACTTCAAGAAGGTCAAACTAATCTATGTGTTACTATTCCATTGGTCCATGTGTCACCCTTCTATTAGTACATATGTTATCGTTCTATTGGTCCATATATCCTATTCTATTGGTCAATGTGTCACCCTTCTATGGGTACATATGTTATCCTCCTATTCGTCCATATATCACTATTCTATTGGTCTTTGTGTCACTTGCTTTAGGCTCCACATATCACTCATTTAAGGCTACACATGTCACTACTTGTAAGGTTACACATGTTACCAATTGTAAGGCTACACATGTCACTAATTGTAAGGCTATATATGTCACCATTTGTAAAGCTACACATGTCACCATTCTATTGCTCCACATGTCACAAGTCTAAAGTGTCATTTGTCACAAATTTAAAGGGTCATTGTCACAATTATACTCAAGCCACTTATTGTCCATTTAACTGAGTCAGTTGTCACTTATTCTCAATGCCAGATGTCACCATTTCGTAGGCCTAATCAACCTAAATTCTCATGTATCAATTGGTCTTGTTCTTTAACATTTTTCTTAGACTAGATGCACATATCATCTCATCAATTACTCAATCGTAACAATAAATTCCCAATTCACTAATGATAATCCATCAATTCATGTTATTAGTAAATCAAAATGCAAAACATTAGGAATGCACATTCATATCACATTCATTTTCGTTCCATACCTGGAATATGTCAATTGAGTGCATATACTATCTTGCAATGTTTTCTAAATCATGATTCATATGTGTCTATGAATATTATGCATGTGAATGAAATGCACCTCGTAAATTCTTAAATGAAATAACTCATGTGACTCAATCTAATAGTTTAATCTCTTAACAATTTTAAGAGGCACGAGTTATCCCCCCCTTAAGAAATTTCGTCCTCGAAATTCTTACTTGACTGATCAAACAGATCGGGGTAATGTTGTCTCATGTTTTCCTTAGGCTCTCAAGTAGCTTCTTCTCTCGAATGATTTCTCCAATAACTTTTTCCAGAGGAATTACTCGATTCCTCAATTGCTTAGTCTAATATCTGACTATTTTTACCGGTTCCTACATATAATTCAAATTACTTGCAATCTCAACTTCCTGAGCTGGTAACATATACCTTAATATATTAAGAAAGAGACAATTGAGCAAGTTATAATCTCTACATTTGGTGAAGATTCACGGGAATTAAGAAAGACAAGAGGAGCAAGAGGAGAGGCACATTTGAGCAAGTTATAAGTAAAGAATTAAGGTGGGTTACTTTTTTATAGTTAAGTAATGAGCCATTAATGTCTCTTTCAAGAAATGGAAATAAATGATTTCAACTACTTCTAAAATGTGCATTTAT
>JAOSBM010000204.1:20646530-20656896 GCA_027568955.1 Erythroxylum tenue | reverse complement strand
GCTTTCGATTCTGTTTGCTTTGTTTCCGTTTCCGTTTTTCGGTTGGGATCCGGTTCCTGAGATCGGGTTCCAACAAAAACAATAAGGTTCATCATCATACCACCAACCCATATTACTCATATAACATGGTATGTTACTTTTATGGTAAATATAGACAAGACAAATTTTATTTTAAAAAATATCAATGAGTAAATCCTCAAAGAAGTAAGTCAAAAAGAAGGAGACTAACAACCAAAGACCCAAGCTCAATTATGTATCTAAATCACATTAATAAGGTTGTTTCTCTAAGAAAAGAGGAACAAATAGTATATGGATAATGTATGCTCAAAACTTATAACCGAGGTTGCATCCTAATTTTCAACTCTTAGAGACAAAGATGATGGATTTGTCACATTTGAAGACAATGACAAAGGTAAGATAATTGACATTTACAAACTTAATAAGAAATATCACAATATTATTGATAATGCACTTTTAGTTGATGGATTGAAGCATAACTTATTGAGTGTGAACCAACTATATGACAAATGCTACAAAGAATGTGTTAAGAGAAGATCGTGGATTATATATAGATAGCTGACAATAACATTGCATTTTTTAGAAAAAGAGAAAATATATATACACAATTGATCTTAGTGATTTCTCTTACCAAAATATGAAGTGCCTAATATCTATTAGTGAAGATGCATGGATTTAGCATAAAAGACTGGGACATGTAAGCATAGACCTCATCTCCAAGCTCAACTCTAAAACAAACTATTAATAGACTTCCAAGGGTCAACTCTGAGAAAGACAAGATTTGTGGAGCATTCCAAATGGGAAAACAAACCAAGATTTCATTCAAAAGAAAAAAGTTGGCAACTTCCACTGGACTTCTATAATTACTACATGTGGGTTTATTTTGACCAACTGTATTTACTAGTTTAGGTGGAAAACTTTATGCTTTTGTAATAGTTAATGAATTTAAAAGAATTACTTTGGACATATTCTTAGCTAATCAAGTTGAATTTTTTGGGAACCTTGTAAAATTTGTAAAGAGAGTTTAAAATAAAGAGGAGCTCTTTATTTCATCAATTAAGAGTGACCATAGTATGAAGTTTGAGAATGAAAGGTTTGAAACCTTTTAAGAAGATAACGATATCTTTCATAGCTTTTCTACTATAAGGAACCCTCGATAAAGTGGAGTTATTAAGAGAAGAACTTTGTAAGAAATGACTAGGAACACGATAAATGAGTATGATATCTCTAAGTATTTTTAGGCAAAAGTAGTGGCTACCGCATATCACGTTTTAAATAGATTCGACATAGGATCGCATTTAGATAAAACCCCTTATAAGCTTTAGCCTTAAAGAAGTCAAAAAATTAGTTACTTAAGAGTTTTCAGGTGTAAATGCTACATTTTAAATGCTAATGACAAATTACGATAGTTTGATTTTAAAGTGGATAAGGGAATTTTTATTGATTGTTCCTTAAATAGTAAAGCATATAAGGTGTTTAATAGGAACAATTTTATTATTGAAGAGTCTATACATGCTATCTTTGATAAATCTAACCCTATTGTATCCAAGAAAGATTTTAAAGATGAAGATGTAGGTATAACCAAGGAATTACTAGAGAAAATAAGAGTGATCATCAACATACCTTACCTCACATAAGCACATTATTGAACCAAGTAAAAGAGATAAGAAAGATAAGGAGCTCTTAAGAGATTGGAAATTTAAGAAAAACAATCATTTGGATCAAATTCTAGGTGATTTTCAACAAGGATAATCACTAGATCACATCTTAAAGACTTATCTCATCTTGCTTTCATTTTTCAAATTGAACCTGAGATTATATTAGAAGCTCTTAATGATGAAATTCAGGTTCTTGCTATAAATGAGGAGTTGAACCAATTTGAGAGAAGTAAGTTGTGGACTTTAGTACCTAAACCTAGAGATCACCAAATCATAAGTACCAAGTGGGTTTTTAAAATAAAATTAAATGAATCAGGTACCATTGCCAAAAATAAAGCTGAATTAGTAGAGAAAATGTACAATTAAAAGAAGGGCATAAACTTCGAGAAAACTTTTGCTATAATGGCTAGGAAAGAAGCTATTGTGCTCTTAGTTATATTTTCATCCTACATGAACTTCAAATTGATTCAAATGGTTTCTAAAAGTACTTTTTAAGTGGCTTTATTCAAGATGAAGTTTACATTGATCGAGATCCCGGTTATGAAAAACATAATGCACCTAACCATGTTTACAAACTTTCGAAAGCTTTATATGGGTTGAAACAAGCTCTTAAAGTTTAGTATGATAGGTTAAATACAATTCTTTTAGAAAATGGCTTCTCTAAAGCCAAGGTTGACATTACACTCTTTACTTAACTGCACAAGCATAATATTTTAATTGTTTAAATTTATGCTATTGATATTATTTTTTGTGCCAGATACAAGAGTATATGTAAGAACTTTTTGAGTGTATTAATAGGAAATTTGAGATGAGCATGATGGGAGAGTTTAAATTCTTTCATAGACTCCAAATCAAGCAAATAAAGGAATCTATTTTTATTAATCAAGCAAAGTATACTAAAAATATACTCAAACGCTTCAAAATAGGTTAAGCGAAACCATTAAGGGCATTTATAAGTATCACTATGAAATTAAATAAAGATGAAGAGGACTAGTCAATTGATGAGAAGCTCTATTAAGGTATGATTAACAATTTAGTTTATCTTAACACAAGTAGGCTAGAAATAATGTTTAATATATGCTTATATGATAAAATTTTAATTGAGTCCCAGGGAATTCCATCTTTTAGGCATTAAGTGCATTCTTAGATATTTATGTTGTACCATTTTGTTAGGACTTTAGTCTTTTAAATATACCTTCTTTGAGTTAATTGATTATTTGGATGCAAATTATGCAAGTAGTATTTTAAATAGAAAGAGTACATTTAATACTTGTCCATTCCTAAGAAATACATTAGTCTTACAGTTTAGTCAGAAACAAATTCATTTACCTTATCAATCATAAAGATCGTATACATGGTAGCCGGTAGCTACTGTGCACAATTCCTAAAGCTTAGACAATATCTTAGAGACTATCAGATGGATCTTATTAAGATACCTATTAAGTATGATAATATTAGTATCATTTATCTCACAAGAAAACCGTCCAATACTCTATAACCAAAGATATGGTATTAAATACCATTTTATCAAAGATCATGTGCAGAATGGGGATATTGAGTTAGAATTCATCGATATACAGCATCAATTGACGAACATTATTACTAAATCTATGAGTGAGCATATATTTTGATCAATTAGAAGATAATTAGGGATGATTAATGGAAACTTTAAATGATAGATGACTCTTTTAATGTTTATGATAATTTTTGTTGATATTTCTGTGATTATTATATGGTTTAATATTTTAATTTGAGTTTTAAGGTTGTTTTTTAAGTTGTTAGGACATACTAGTCGACTAATATCTTTGTATGGGCGACTAATGTCTTTAAAAATCTACCCTTTGTGCTTTCCAGTGAGTTTGCTAGATGTTTGGGAACTTGTTGGATCGACCACATAGTCACATTGATTAAACAATGTTCTCTTATGATTGACTAATTCCCCCATATAAGAATGTTCTTTTTCTAGTGAGTTTGTCAAAAGGGTGGTCAATTAAGTTTTTCGCCAAACATCATTCATTAGTGATTGACCAATAGAGCCAATCTTCATAAATTAAATCTTCCAGTGAGCTTGCAACAAGTTTGGTTGAAAATATTGGTCAACTTTTAGGAATTGGTTAACCAATATAGTTGACTAGTCCATCATTATCTCAATTGTAAACCAAAAACACATTCTTTCCTTTATCTTCACCCCTTCTTTCTCTTTCTGCTTCTCCCCTCTTTTAACCAAAACCAACAATAAAGGTTCTTTCTTACACCTTGACAACCATCAACTGAGAATCACCTTCCTAGCACTCCTCTTCCTCACTCTTAATCAACGTGAATTTTCTTAAAGAAGGCATAATATATTGCTTAAGCCTTTCACACAAAGCTCCATCATTCTCCAGCGTACCTCCTCCTTCTCCACTAAGCTTCAGGGAACTTCCTCAAGTCTAATAGGCTTCTTTGCACCCAAAAGGCCAAGCTTCATTAACATTGATCACTAATTCATCTAATTCGTTTATCGTTAACCTTAACTCTACCAATTTGGGGATTTCTCAAAATCTCTCTTTCTATATTTCAAATGACGTTTCATTTAGCTCATGATAATACTTTAAGCATGTTTATGCATTCCATTGCAAGAATTAGCCTTCAAATTGAATCAATTTAGAATTTGGATAAGTCCTGGTTCACAACTAGGGTTTTTCAAATTTCACTTATTTTCAGTTAATTTTTTAAAATTGAGTGAAATTGCATATTGAATAAAGGTTCCTAACTCTCGATTTCATTTGATTGTGTTTAATATGATTGAATTTGAGATTTTGACATTTTTGTCATATGAAATTTGGAAAGTTTTTAAATTACTCGATTATATGCATTTTTAAAAAAATGATGATTTACTGCTTTAATGAGGAACTTTATTTTTAGCAATTTATACATTCAATTTCATTTGAATCTTATCAATGCCCATTCCAGTTGAGTAATATCAACTTAGAGTGTTTTTAAGAAATTGAGGTTTCTTTTAAACTAATCATGATTTTATACCATATTCATCAAATTAAACCTACTGCATCTCTTAATTTTGATGTCATGATGTGCTTACACCTTTTTATAAATAAACACTGTGTCTTTTTATCATATTTTGCATTTTAACTTTGATTTCTAGTCATTTCTATATATTCCATAGTGTATCTTGCATTATACTTTAAGATAGCTCACTTCCTGTTTCAAGATTAAAAATATGAAGTTGGTGAGATTTAATTTATGAAAGTGTTTTTCTCCTATAAGTGACCGTATACTATTAGTACCCATAATGTTTTCAAATCTTATTTAGTTACCTCCCTAACTTATTATCTTGTGCCTTTCCTCTGTCTTCATGGCAAGAGGGAACCATAATCTTGTGCCTAGGACACTCACTTAAGCCAGAGCTAACAACACACCTTCTAAGATTTGGAGGACTCAAAAGAGATCCCTAACTCCATCTCGTACGCCTCCTCCCACAATTGAGAATGAGTATTTTGATACTTACTTACCTCAATTTTATGATTATGATTTTTTAAAGTTAAATGAAAATTATGTTATCTCTTCCATTAGTTTAAAGCAATTCAAAGCATATAATCTTATCGAATTGTTCATTGATCAAGGGTGGGATTCTTCAAAAACCAATCATATAAGCCCCATAAATGTTAGATTATTTTATAGCAGTTTTTGCCCTAAACTTTATGGTGTCAATATCCATCTCACTTATGATCTTATAGATGAGATCCTAGGTATCCTCATTCTTAAAAATCATGCTTATTATAATTATCATACTAAATATTGAAAGGTTTTGATCATGCATCTCATACATAATATATATCAAATATACGAAGCGAAAAATAAAACGGAACCTCAAAAAATAGATCTACTCATGCATATAGATATAGAAAAAAAAAACTTGAAATGTAATATGTTTACATACCTTTCTGACTATCTCCTTCGTTCCTTAATCTTCTTCGTGATGGGTTGTCATAAACCAGAATGATCAATGTAGACCGTCTCTAATGAAAGTCCACATGAAGAGAGAAGGATGAAGCCTCACTAGGAAATGGCTAGAGTTCTTTCTTTGTGCTAGCAAAGACAAGAACTCCTATGGGAGTTAGAGAGAAAAAGACTGGGTGTGTAAGAAAGAACCTTTCTTTCCTTTTTGTCTTACACAAGATGCACGAAAATGATGATTATTTTCTGCCCTCTTTAGCCTCATATAACCCCTATCATTAATGGGAAGTTATGGGAAGTTAACGGTCACGAATAGCATGCATTAATGGAAGTTATGAGAAGTTAATGACCATGAATAACATGCATTAATGGAAGTTTTAGGAAGTTAATGACCAAATTAGCAGCCAACAACACTTGTTTCTAATCCATTCCATGCAGCGCCACAATCACATTGCGATACAATCCCGAAACACCCTCTTATATCTTGAATCACCATTCAAAACTATTTTACTCATCCTTCAGATCTCCTATGTGTATGACCCATTAGGTTTTCGGTTATGTTGGTCACTTGAATTATCACTTAATTTAAGTAAGTCAAGAGCGGTATCTAGCAACACGTCATGACCCCCAATTGACCGAAAGTCATTAGTTTTACTACGAACCCTTCCATACATAATGTTGCCATGCAATTTGTCCTTTCACCATCTATACCCCACTTGGTTCAGAGTATGGTCAAAGTGTCAACTCCCACTAGACTGACTACGTCATATCTAGTCCAAGTGATATTAGATCTTGTCCTGAGGATCTCATTACTCTATGTATCATTGAAGACTCTCTTCATGACATATATTTACTCTAGCCAAAGACTCCCGAGTAATGACCCCAATAAGAGGTTGTAGGTATCATTTCTTTCTATCAGAAGTGGTGAATCCTTTATTGGCTACTCAATTACCTCCGTATACCTCAAGTTGTACCCAATCACCACCCTATGCTTAACCCCTGAAAGGCACCGATGAATGGAGTCAAAGCACAAGATCAGCATCCGAGATATCTTTGAGCATCTCAAGTCAAAGGATACTTGCACTATTGCTATGATGAGACTATCATTGATACTGGAATAGAATATTCATATGATTGTCTCATAGTAGGTCAATCCAATGTACTTACTGCCCTTAGTAAGCATCCAGATGTTAACTCTAAACAACTCATGTCTACAACTTATGAGATCTACTGCTTGATCCAATCAAGGAGTATAACATGTGCTAGTATATCCAGATTAATGATATCCCATCTCATTAATCCTATGACTAAGGAAAGTTTAGATACTAATATAATTTCACATGATAGGAATCTCATTATCATGATCTCGTCATGATTTCCTCCATGCTATGCTTTGTATCAAGGACTTCATTAAATCAATTTAAGATTAACATCAAATCCATAAATGTATGAATATCGAAATAATGAAAAATATCTTTATTAATCATAAAATGATTTGTACAATAAGTGCTAAAGGTGATTGCCTTTAGAGCACTTCTCTAACAAACTCTTACTTGAACTAAAACCAATCGCCTTGATATCTCATACCATAGGCATGTACATGTGACATAAAACTCTTTTGGGAAATAGTTTTAGTCAATGAATCAGCTATATTCTAATCGGTGGGATCTCTCTTTATCTTGACATCATTTCTACTAATGATTTCTCTAATCAAATGGCAACACCTGAGTACATGTTTGGACTTCTGATGAGACCTCGATTCCTTCACCTGCGTTATAGCCCCGTTATTGTCACAATACAACTGCACTGGGTCAGCGATCTTCAAAACTACACCAAGTTCCATGATGAACTTCTTGATCCAAACCGCTTCCTTTGACACTTCTGAAGTTGCAATGTACTTCGCCTCTGTCATCGAATTTGCAATCTCTTGTTTGGAACTTGTCAAACTGACCGCATCACCATTCAGTGTGAATACATATCAGGGTTGGGATCTAGAGTCATCCCTATCGAATTGGAAACTGGCATCAGTATACCCGTTTACCACAAGATCACCTTCTCTATATACCAAGAATACATCCTTAGTTCTTCTCAAGTACTTAAGGATATTCTTGGCAACCACCCATTGACCCTTACTAGGGTCCGACTGGTATCTGCTCATAACACTTAGAGCATACAATACATCATATCTAGTACATAACATAACATACATGATTGATACTATAGCTAAAGCATAAGGAATCAAACTCATGCGAGTCCTCTCATCATGTGTCTTTGGACACATAGATTTAGAAAGTGTAATCCTATGTACCATAGGAAGATAGCCTTTCTTAGATTGCTCCATGCTAAACCTCTTTAGCATCTTGTCTATGTATGTAGACTAAGAAAGACCAAGTAACCTCTTAAATCTATCTCTATAGATCCTTATCCTCAAAATATAAGTTGCTTCTCTAAGATCTTTCATAGAGAAGTTCTTAACCAAATTTTGACAGATTGCAAAACAGAGACTTGTATCTCATAAGATACACATACCTATATCGAGAATGATTATCGATAAAGGTAATGAAGTATACGCACATACTTAGACATCAGACCACATTCATCAGTATGTATTAGGTCTAAAAGTCCACTAGCTCGTTCACCATTTCCCTTAAAGGGTAACTTAGTTATCTTGCCTAATAAATAAGATTCGCATGTGTCATATGTAACATCCCGTTTCCATAAAAAGGGTTAGAACTCTAAAAATTTGGTACATATGAGATCAATCAGAGAAATTAGGAAAACACATCCCATGCTCATGCATTACATAAGGTGCACATGCACATGAATAGTGAATCTTTGCACATAACAATAATTGTACATGCTTTTATTGACATTCCGGGTATAATTTGGATTGATTTGTGAATTTTTGAGGATTATGAATGTTTTTACATTGGAAATTTGACGGGTTACTGGAATTGTGATATTTTTGAATTTTGATGAATTTAGGAAATTTTAGGATTTTATTGGATAATAGACAAAAAAAAAAGAAGAAGAAAAAGGGAATCAAAAGAATATTGGGGGATAATTGGATTGTAAAGATGATAGTTGTATTGGAAAGAGGAGAGCCAAATGGAGTTAGTTTCAATAGAAACTAAGTTAGAGTTTAGACATTAAGAAAATGACAAGTGTCACTTGGCTTTTAATTAAAAAGACCCTCCCTTGCTGTTCTTCCACGATGCTTTTAAATTAGAAGACTAAACAAGTGTTTTATTCTTGTTTTCCTCTCCTTCTTCGTGGTTTGCTCTCTTCTTCTCCTCCATTTTCATTTTTCTTCAATCACTTCTCACCATACCAACGTTGGAGCTTGTTCTTACCTCCATTTACCACCATCATTTTGCTATCATCTTCTTCTTCTTCACTTTGTCATTAAAGAACCCAACCCTACCACCTTTAGAAGATGAAGAACGTGGGATGCTTGGGAGCTAGGGTTGAGTGAGATTTTGAAGAGTTTGAAGCAAAACCAAGTGAAAAGTCCGCATTCAGGCGTTTCCAGAATTTGGCAGCAAATGCTAATCTAGAGCGTACTGTGAGTAGAATGAGATGGTCTCACTTTATTGTTTGTTATTTGAATTTTGTATTAATTGACTACTGAATTATTATGTGAATGTGACTGATTGTGTTGTTTTCCGGACAGAAGGTCCGATGAATGTGATGTATGAATGAAATATTGATGTGCTCATTGAATGTGAATTGGATGAACTAAGTGTACATAATTGGATTGTTAAATATGTTTTGAAAGTGCATTTGCATGTAAATGAAAAGTAATACTAAACTCTAATGTTGAACACCGGACTACGGTCTGATGACATGTGAAAGTGAGTGAATGGGAACATGCAAATGTGATTGATACATTTCTGTTGGGACCCGATCTCGGAACCAGACCCCAACCGGAAGAACGAAAAACGGAAACAAAGAGAATCGAAAGAAAGCGCGATCAAACGCGTGCGGAAACAAACGAAAGTAGATCGAAGGAACAAAACGATTTCCGAAGCGGAAACATAAGGCGAAAGAATCGAAAGCAAATCAAATTCAAAATCGAACTAAAACAATTTCCGATATCCGCGAACAAATAGTTTAGAAAAACGTCCCGTTGGAAATCGACAGCAACAAATTCCGACATCCGAAGCGTATATCTACGTAAACTAAAATTAGCGTTGGAAACCTTAGACTAAGCCAAACCGAAACCCGCATAAATTTTTTTTCCATTCTTATTCATCTTTATTCAATCTTATACCATTCCAAATAATTAAATTTTCCCCCTTCGGAAAAATTCATCCTCAATCAAAACTCAATTCATACAATTCTTTATCATACTATATCTCAATATCATTTCTAACAACAATCTTATTCTTATTCTATCTTTGCCATAAAGCCTATTTTATCGAAAATCGGGCAACATAACGGCTGTATTTTAACAAACCCAAAACTTGCAAAGGGTTTTAAATACACTTCTATATACTAAACCAATTCACACAAATTAATCGGACCTCCTGTCCGGAATCCCAACACAAACAAACACAAATCTATACCTAGTACTTCAATAATTCTCAACCATAACCAGTATCATCTATATCTCAATTCACAATCAGATCTTAATTCAATATACAATTTCATCAGTCAATCCAAAACCCAAACCAATCAAAGTCATATACAATCGCAATCCATAAACCATAATCATACACAATTTATATATCAAT
>JAOSBM010000204.1:20634997-20645007 GCA_027568955.1 Erythroxylum tenue | reverse complement strand
GAGAGACAAGTCGAGTTATGGTACTGTATAAGCATAAGTCGAGTTACATCATATGCACAAGTCGACTTACACTTACAAAATCGAGTTAGTCATTAGGTATATTTGACTATCATCTGTATAATATTTTAGGAAAGAAATATGCTATAATAAAAAAGATCATATCATATCATATTTGTATTTTTGACTAATAAGGATAATATTAGTCATATTGTCAACTTATTTTTTGTGATGATCCTTTGAGACTATATGAACATCAAATCAGAAAACTATTTTCACTCGAATTCTAATTCTAGAGAATTAAGTTAATGATTGCTATCTTAGATTATCATTATAAAATCATGAATGGTTTAATATAATATGACATTTTAAAAAGTGAACTAATTTGAATTTTGATCATAAAAAAGGTTTTTATGTTGTTAATACTATTTTGTCTCGAAAATCTCTTAAATTTTAATTAAAAATAAAAATTATAGAAATTTTTTAATATTAAAAATATATAGCATAGTTTTATAGTAGTCACATGTAACTACTAAAGTAGTTTAGGGTATATATTTATGATAGACACTAATTATTTGAGCTTATCTTCCAGTCATATCGCTCACATTTGGGGTCTCCGCAGATAGACTATATATTCAGATTATTTCTCAATGCTTGTTTCCTCCCGAAATTATTTAGGTCTTCGTCAATATAAATTCATAGTCAATTCATAGGCAGAAGATAAACTGAAGAATATTGCAAGTTCGTACACACATCAATTTATTATTAAATTGGTTATAGCATAGTTGTGATATTGATATAGTGAAGTGAGAATATGAGTCAAAAGGTAGTATGTTCGAATCCTCCTACTTATACTTTTCTAATTGAATTTGTTTAGTGCAAAAAATTCGATTGACGTGATTTGTAAATTATTACGTCAATTTAAAGCTTTATTCAATACGCATACTAAAAATAATAACTGCAACATCCTCCGTTTTTTAAAAATAGTTTAAATATTGATATTGTAGGAAATATAAACGATTTAGGTTATAGATAGACATGATAAACAGCCAAGCCAACAGACAAGTTAGGAAAAGTCAAATTAACAGGTTGCTACCCACGTCCCCACACACCCAGGGAGGGACACTCGAAGAAATGACACAAAATCCATGGGTTTCGAACTTCAAAGTGCTAAAATAATAAACAAACGAAAAGCCTTTGACAGGCAGAGTTTTTTATTCGGCTAAAACACAGTATGTGACCAAAGTACTTTGGAGACTCTAGCCCACTTCTAAACCCTCCCGTCCTTGGCGTCTCGTACACGTGAATAGCTGTACAGCTTTTTTGTTCTACAGGCTACCCACTATGTAGTAGCTGCATACTATTAATTTTAGATCTTCCGTGGGTGTTGCTGTCATCATCCTTTTTTTTTTTTTTTGTTGAGAGCCCGTTTGAGATGCCTTCAAATCCTTTGTCCCGCCTCTTCTGTACCACCTCTGGCCTCCCTTGATCTCAGCCTTCCACTCATGTGGGACCATATAAGTGGAAGGCTAAGATCAAGAGGGGCCAGAGGTGGTACAGAAGAGGCGGGACAGAGGATCCCGTCTCGTTTGAGATATAAGATGGGGTTCGTTGTGGCTTGTGAGTATCAACTTGTTGACTTGTGAGTACCAACTTGTTCTTGATTAAGAGATTATTAACTAATTTAATATTTTGTTCAAATTAATTGCTAACGGTTTACTAGGCAACATAGTTATAACGAATTACATTAAGTAAGACTTGAAACATGATTAGTATGCTTCACTGATATTAACTATCAAGTATAATTTAATTGATAATTGGAATTGATGAACTTCTATAGAAAATAATTAATTGTCAAGATAAATGTATTTAAGGTTAATCTAAATTAAAAAGCGACGTATTTAAGTATCTTCAAATATGTATGAATATGAAAATATCATATAATATTCTTTTTAGGGTGAACGATACCGCCGACTTTGCTTACAAACAAAAAGACACAAAAACTATCATTTTGAAACCTTTTTCTGTTATATATAATTAATCAATTATGGATGATCGACATGTTGTGGTGGGACGAGTTTAAAGGTATTTTTCTCGACTAGAGCTGAGAATTTTGTAGATAATATACTTTTTGTTAAAAAAATGTCTTGAGTGTATAATAAACATGTAAGAGAGTATTACCTTGCGACATGTTTCGTAGACTAAAAATACACTCGTAGGACAAGCAAATGAATACTAAAAGTTTGCTTCAAGATGGACATCTGCATGGTAAGGTCATCTAGCTTCTCTCTAACTTTCTTTCCACACACCCAACCCTAACCTTAGATCTGAACTCTTACCATCCTCCATCCGAATACCATAACTCTCTATTTCCTTTCCAGCTTTCTTCTTTCTTTGATGACTTGCAAAACAAAACATCAACATATTAAATAGTTTTCAAGGCTTAAAATGGAGACTGATTTTTCATCATTATTTAGTACCTTTAAAATAGCCACTTCCTAAACCCTCCTCCCCTTCCCAATCTTGTATAGCTGATCCTTCTTCCCCATCCCTCTCTTTAACTCTCCCTCCCTCTACCTCTGCCATTCCTTCCAGACTTTCTGTCCCTACCGTCAGTGACATTGCTAGAGGAACTAGGAAGACATGGAAACAAGTCGTGGAAATAACTCTGATTCTTCCTTGATTTTCAGTCCACCTGTGAAGATAGAAAAAAAAACTAATGCTGGAACCTAGTCTAAACATTTTGTAGGAAGGATTTAGGACATGAGAAGCTACTCTTGTTGGTTTTTTTATGGACAAAAGGCCTGTTTTTCCAGTGATACAAGCATGGACTTAGAAAAAACTGGAAAGGGAGAGGTCTAATTAAGGTATGTTAATTGAGAAGGATAACTTAATATTTACCTTCTCTTCAAAATCGGAAACTCAAAAGGTAATTGAAGAAGGCCCTTAGCACATCTCTCAACTCCTCTTATTTCTTCAAAATTGGAAATCGAGCATGGAATAAGGAAAAATCGTAATGAAGATAATTCCTCTATGGGTGAATATTCACAACATTCCTTTAGAATATTGGACGACCAAGGGTTTGATATGCTAGCTAGTTACTTGGGGAAACCAATATGTATGGATGAAAACACTGCGTTGATATTTCTAAGAAAATGAAAGATAACATCCCTATCCTAAGGTTGGCAAATGAGCACTCTCTTAGAGAGGATAAAGTTATGGTAACATACCAATAGAACTGTCTCTTAAAGCTCAAGGCAAAGAATGAAAACCTACGGGAAGAGTCTTCACTAGAGGTGACTATTAGGAGGTGATGGGTATGGAAAAGTATATTTCGGAAGACAGCAAAGAATATGAGGAGGCAGAACAAGTATCTGAAAATCATGAACTGGTTCAAGTTTATAATGATTCTCCTATAAATGGGGAGAGCATTAATGAGGAGAATAGCCCAGATTCAGACCAGCAGGATGGAGCTCCTCAGAATCCATCGGGTGACCTAAATAAGTCACTAATGAAAAAGGGAGAGAATGTACTGGAAACTAGTGGAATTAATCCAAATGGAGGAGTTCTTGATCCCAAACAGAATGAACAATGCCTACAGAAGGCTGATCTGCAGAATGAAGTTTCTCAAGAGGAGTAGTTTGATCAGGTTATCTCTCAGAAAAGTAACAGGAATAGTAGGAAAGGCTCCAAAGGGAAAAGTAATCTCTTATGACTCTGATTGTATTGTATGTCCGAGGAATAAATAACCCTTCCAAGCTCAATGTGATAAGGGATTTTGTTCTAAAGGAAAAGCCTTTGGTTTTTTGTCTTTTGGAAACTAAAATTAGAGAAGTTAATCTGAATAAACTATTTTGTTTGGGTAGAAAATGACAGTTTCTTACAAACCACCAAAGTCATCCGTATGGAAGAATTATTATTGCTTATGATGGTGAATTTTTTTATGTGAAGGTTCTAAAATCCAGTCAGCAGTTTATTCACACTAAGCTCTACTTCAAAATGAAAAATTCTTGTGCTTTAGCTACATTTGTCTGTGGTTTTAACACTATATTTCAAAGAACTGAACTCTAGAATTCTCTACAAAGAATTAAGGCTTTGATTAATGCTCCACGGTTAGTTAGTGGTGACTTTAACACCACTCTATTTAGATCAGAAGCAGAAGGAAATTGTAACTTACTCAACTATTCTTCTGATATGTTCGATTATATCCAAGAGGTGGAACTTACAGATTTAAAATTTAAGGGTATGTTTGGATGTGGGTGAAGGGAGGGAAGGAAATGGAATGGAATGGCCCAAATGACTCAGGCCATTGTTTGGGAGTCTATTTTAAAACAGGATGGAATGGCAATTAATGGATTTGGAAGCCATCCTTTGCCATCAAAAATCTAATATTTTGTGACCTCCCAAATTGGGGGGTCAGGGATGGAATGGCATGGCTTACCTTCCAAATCCTAATTTAATGACAAAAATACCCTTAAAAAATTAATGAAATTATAACTCAGTCTAGCAAATACCTACGCGGCTACATGTTATTACGTTCATTGTGTTTCTCCTTCAACTAGCTTCTTCCATTGATGAACGTTTTCTTCCACAGTTACTAGGGTCATCTGTCTTTGTTCCATCAGGTAAACATCGACTAATCAATGAACTTATTTGTGTATGGATATGCCTAACGAAGAGTGCAGTGCAATGAGGGTTAATGAAAAAGAACAAGAAAGTTGATTGCTTATATAGGAAAATGACAAAATTATATTCTGGGCATCCTACATTTTGAAATACTTTGGGGTTACTAAAATAGTTTCATGGAAACTATGCATAATTTATTTCAAGGGTAATTTTGAAAAAAAAAATATTACAAGTCATTCCATTCCATTCATTTTTAGTATCACTTCCAAACAAGGGTCAAAGGAGTCTCTCTCTTATTTTATTTAAACTTCCAAATAATGGAGTGGCCCATTTCGTTCCATTCCATTCCACTCCATTCCATTCCGTTCCATTAATTGCCATTCCATTCCATTCCATCCTAAACTCTCAAACATACCCTAAAGGTCATAGCCTCACTTGGTCAAACAAACAAAGCTCTATTTGGCACATCAGAAAAAATTTGGATAGGGCAATGGTTAATGTAGACTAGCTAAATTCTTTCTCAGGAAGCTCAACAAAATTCTTAGACCTTGGAATTTTCGACCATACTCCTATAAGGATTGATAACTTGTTTACTACTACTAGAATCCATCATCCTTTCAGGTTTAACAATTTTTTGGTAAATATAGAGGGGTTTCAAGAAGCAATAATGAAGGGTTTGGAGTGTGAGTTCTATGGGACTAAACAGTACATTTGCCTCCAAAAGCTCAAGTCTATTAAACAGGAATTGAAGACCCTTAACTTAAAGAGAGGTCAGAATTTCTCTAAGGAGATAGAAATAGCTAAAGATAAACTTTCAGTCATTCAGAAATCATTGGCAGATAATCCCACATATGGCACTCTAGCTACAACTAAAAAGGAAACCCTTAAGAAATACTTGCAATTGGTGGATAATCAATGTTCTTTATTGGAGCAGAGAGCCAGAGTTAATTGGATAAAGGATGGGGACAAATGCACTAAGTTCTTTTTTAATTCAGTGTTAGCTCGAAGGAATGTGAACAGAATCACTTCTATTAAAACTGAAGCTGGTGAGTGTTTAGACAAGATGGAATTGCTAAGGAAGCAATGAATTTTTACAAAAACCTCCTAGGTTCAAATGTTTCCCACTAGGATTTGGAGCTGATCTTAGGCAGTTTGTTTCAGCAAGAATTCCTAAACATGAGGCTTCTTTGTTAATTAGACCAGCTATAGATTAGGAAATAGAGAAGGTCGTTTTTAATATGAATGGCTCTAAGGCACCGGGACTTGATGGTTTGAATAGGGTCTTCTACCAAAAAACTTGGAGTAGTGGGGGGGGGCAGGGGGTGAGGGTTAGTTAAAGAGGTTGTGCATTAGTTTTTCCTAAAAGATGTATTGCTTAAGGAGATTAACAAGACATTCCTCTGTTTGGTCCCTAAAAATTCTAACCTAAGCACCTTGAGTGAATTCAGACCTATTTCTTGTACTAATTTCCTTTATAAGATCATAGCCAAGAATTTGGCAAATAGGCTTAAGGAGGTTTTACACTTACTCAGCAGTGAGAATCAAGGAGCTTTTATGAGCAATAGGGATATTGGGGATAATATTCTTCTAGTGCAGGAATTTTTGAAAGGGTATAATCACAACAAAAGCCCTCAAAACTGTACTATTAAAATGGACTTACATAAAGCTTTTGATAGTGTGAATTGGAGTTTTCTGCTACAAACTATGGAGGTCAGGAAAATTTCCCATAGTTTCATAAGGTAGATTCAAGAATGCATTACGACTGCTTTCTACGAATGATAAATGAGAGCCCCACATAAATGTTTAAAGGCAAAAAAGGACTTAGGCAAAGGGATCCTCTGTCCCCTTACCTATTCCTAATTTGCATGGAGGTTCTTATTCAAATGCTGAAGCATAACACTTCAAAGGACTCCGAATTCAGATACCATTCTAAATGTACAAGTTTATGTGTTTGCAGATGATCTTATTCTTCTAAGCAAGGCTAATGTTCACTCGGTTTCTCTTCTGACGAGTACTCTCAATTCTTTTAAGAAGATGTCGGGTCTGAGTATCAATCTCCATAAAAGTTATTTCATGCTCTCCAAAAGTGCTTCTCACCTTTCTAATGCCTTGTCTCTAGCTACGGGTATGGAAATCAAAGATCCTCCTCTTCTATATTTGGGCATTACTATCTCATTTAGGAGGCTAAGGTTTTAGGAATGTATCCCATTAATAGAAAAAAATCTAGAAAAGATTGGGGTCATGGACTAATAGAGCCTTATCTTAAGGAGGGAAACTTCAATTTCTAAAGTCGGTAATAATGTCAATTCAAACTTACTGGTGTTCCTACCTACTTCTCTCCAAAGGACTTATTAAAACAACTGAAAAATTGATGAAGCAGTTTCTATGAGGGAAAGGAAACGGTGAGAAAGGAATAGAAAAAGTTAGTTGGAAGAATATATGAGAGAGGAAGGAGGATTAGGATTGGAGTCAATCAGCAAGAAAAATAGATTACTTATGACCAAGAGGATTTGGTGAATCATAAATGAAAAACAATTAATGTGGATTAAATGGATTGGCATCTATATATTAAAAGAGGAGGGTCTTTGGGCTCCAAGAATTAAAGACAATTACTCTTAGTTCTTTAACCAAATTCTTAGAATGAGGGAAGAAGTTCAACAGTAAATAACTTGTCAAATAGGGGCAGAGGAAAGAATTTCCTTATGGTATGACAACTGGACAGGGCAAGGAGCTTTAATTCATAATCAATTGGCAAGAACTATATTGGAAAGGTTCCCTAAGAAAACTAAACTCCATGAAATAATTAGAAACGGAATTTCGTTGTTATCATTAGATGAGATTAGACTCTTGCCTATTTCACAATTTAGAAGCCTCGGAGAGAGATTTTTATTTATGGAATGGGATTCCAGTTTCAAAAATAACTATAAGGGAAGTTAAAAAGTTGAGGGATGGGACAACTAATAGAGTTGGATGGTTTCCCCTGATGTGGAAAAAGGTTCTTAGACCTAACGCTAGTTTTCTTCTCTGGTTAGCTATGTTAAACAGACTCAACACTTTGGATAGGCTGAAATTCCTATCCTCCTCTAAGATATGTATTCTTTGCAACCTAGAGGATGAAACTAGAGACTATCTCTTCATCGAGTGTGTTTTCTCTAAAGAGATTTGGGTTCAAATCTCTGGACTATGTGCCCCTAGGTTTAACTATTGCGAACTCTCTGATATCCTACTAGAGTTGTCTCATCTGCATATTTCTAAATATGATAAGGCCATTATAATGGTCTCGGTTGCTAAATGTACTCAAGTAATTTGGAATGAGAGGAATAACAGAAGGTTTAAAGAGAAATCTAATTCTCTATTCTCTCTTATAGAACTCACTATTGCTAGCATAAGGGAACAACTGATTACAAATCAGTTGAACCTATACTGTAGCAGAGGAATGACTCTCACATGAAGAATATAGTCCTCACTGTCTATTCCTAATTCATGTTACTCCAAAAAAATTTCATACAATCAGGGTTTAGTTTAGAACAGTTCAGAAAAGTAGTTATCTCTCATATATAGAAATTCCTGACTTCTAGCAGATTATTCATTCACCTACTCACAAAAAACTACTGAAGTATAGGTGGATCTGGACTCACCTGTTGGAAAGGAAAGGGCTTTCTCAGATATGCTTGTCCTTTAGTCGCGTCATGCTTGAAGGAACACCATTGTTCCACTAGACCCGTATTATCAACATATAGTTTGTTATTTTGTGGAGATTCATATATATAAAGGATGGAATCGTACTGAGTTGAGATCACCCCCTCCGACTCGTCACCGCAGAGTTGAACCCTCAGACATCCAAAAGAAAGCAATGTCTAAAGAGTCAGAAAACAATATCGTTATGCTCTAATTGCTAAAAGTCATCATGATTCTGAAGTTGAGTATGTTACCTGAGTTGAGATCTTCTTTGTGCGGAGAAAGAGTAGAAAAAACACTGTGGAGCCACACTGCTTGCCTCGCTGTCAGAGCATCGCCTTTCGCCCTCCCAAGTTGAGAAACATCTGAAGATTTGAGAAGGACGCATTTCGTTATACTCTAAATGTTAAACGACCTTGCTCATTAAACATTGTTCTAAACGTCACCTTTTTGTCTTAACTTAAATATATCAGTATTTCAAGTTGGTCTATCTCACTTAAGAGAGTTTTTCTTCTCATGTAAACTTCTCTATTTTTTAATAAAAATTTTTAAATTCTAAAAAAAAAGTGTGGATCAACCTATTTTGGATTTTTAATTCATCACGAAATTGATTAATAAATCTTACTCTCTTTTTTTTTTTGTTTTTGGGTTACGTCATGTCGTTTGGATACTTTAGGGTCGGAGACAAAAGCTGGCCTCAACTCGTTGGTCTTGGCATTCACTTTTTCTCTCTTTGCTTCGAAGGCATGCCTGTCCCAAGCTTTGGTAATCATTGCCAATGATACTTCAATGTTGGATTAAACATAAGCTTTTGTCCGGTGTTTAAAATAATCCTTATACATCTCAAAACCTTCAATTTCGCGTATCAAATGTTTTTTTTTTTTTTTGAAAGGGCGTATCAAATGTTTAAACATTATAATTAATCGCATTGATATTAACATTTTAATTTGACATTAACGTAATACGCTTTGTTTTTGTAACATTTTGCTTGTTTAGATCTTCCATTCAAACCCACTGAGTTAACAAGATGATAGTAGTGGAAGGTTTTAAGATCCATTGATAATAGAAAATCCCAATTCACAATTTTCCAAACAAGAAAAGGAATAATATAAAAGGTTGCCTGTAAATAGCCTAACATAGCGTCCATACTCGATACTGCAACTAGTAATATTCGCATAAATCGCTTAGTCCAAGACCAAGTTGTTGGCCTTCCATTTTCGGGTGGATGGTGTATTTCTCTTTTCCGCTTGTTTAAAAAAACGGTGACAATCACTCTTACGGATACCGGATTGTACCGGTCTAAATTTGGTATCGGATTTAAATACCGGTCGGTACCAGTCGATACCAACCGGTATTTAAAATACCGGTCAAATACTGGCCAGTGTCCAAAATTTTAAAAAATTCGGAGACTTTTTTGCAAAATTTTCAAAAATTTTCAAAATTTCCCTCCCTCCCTCCGTCATATCCTACATACCGGTCAAATACCGGCCAGTGTCGAAAATTTTAAAAAATTCGGAGACTTTTTTGCAAAATTTTCAAAAATTTTCAAAATTTCCCTCCCTCCCTCCGTCATATCCTACCTTTCCTTCCCCCCATCCCCCTCCCCTTTTTTCAAAGTTTTTAAAATAATAGTAAATATTTTATTACTAATAACAATTATAAATTAAATAAAACTTAAAAATAAATTATTTTTATTTTTATTACTAATA
>JAOSBM010000204.1:20559738-20579327 GCA_027568955.1 Erythroxylum tenue | reverse complement strand
ATTAAAAATTAAATTAAAATTGTGATTATTATTTATTATTATGATTTTTGGAGACATGGTTAAAAAAATACAGTAAAACTGTATAATATGAAAATATACTACTTTGTAATTTTTTAAAAAATTAGAGACTATTTCATGAATTTAAAAATTACTCGAAATGATACCCAGTATTAACTAGTACTAGTACAATACTGTATTAAAATCTAATCCGATACTAAATATAGTACGGTATTGGTAATATAAATTTTAGGACATTTATATTATCACTGAAGGCTTCATTTATTGATTGGCTCGCGAGGCTTCAAACTAGGAAGAGATGCTTTGTAGGCCGTGGGTTGCTCACCTCCTTCTTAGCGGGCCGCTGAGTACCTAATTCAATCCTCCAGCAGTGATCAGGCCTGCGATTGGGGGCCTTTAGGGTTGGAGATTCAACCTTTTGCTCCAAGAAAGAGATGCTTTGGAGTCACAACCACCTTCTTATTATTATGTCAGATGGCTCTTGAAACAAATGATTATCTGTTTTTTCAATGCCCTTATTCACATGTTATACGGTCCGAGATTTAGCACTTAATGCACCCAATTTGCAACGAAAGAGAATGGCTAAACATTATGGAATGGGCTGCATATGCAATTAGATCATCCAAACTACTGTCCTATGTTGCATTTAGCCATTTGAAGAGAAATTATAAACAACAGATTTCACAAAAGTCTACCCAAGCACAAGTATATCACAATTACCCATAAAATTTACTTAATTAGAAAATTCCTGACGACCAGTATTGACAAGATGACATTAAGTAGTCAAATGAAGAAGAATTAGAAGCTGACATGATATGTCAGATTGTGCTAGTTGGATTGCGCAGCTGTAACTCTTGTTAATCGTATATGGTTAAGTAATAAGTCCCTCGGGGACCAACTCTCTATATCAACCATGTTGCAAGCTTAAAGCTTGAACAATTAATGTATTCTTCATTTATTTTTTGAGAAATAAGTAAATAAATATTGGTTCTGTCTGATTTTGATATGGCTGGACGCTGTTATTTGGATCCATGAGCCCGAGTGTTTTCAGCTGGAAGATACCTGCAAAACAATAAAGGCACGCCGGGGTTGAATACCGGCAAGCCCCTCCGACGCTCAAGTTAGTCTTTTAGTAAGAGTTTTGATGGCTACGTGAACAGAGAAGAATAGGGTTCTAATCTCGTACCTGTATCGTGGTGGGTTAACCCCTTATATAAGAAAATACCTGCTAGATCTAGGTCATTGTCTATGAATAGGTTTAGGTCATTGTCTAAGAGTGGGCCGTCTGTGCCTGGGCCTGGGTCTGGGCCTAGCACGACCAATCTAACCAAATATATATGATATAACTCCTCTTTTTTTAGTCATAATAATATTTCTTTTAATTTTAATTGAGCTACAATTTTACTAGATCTCCTAATTATCATAACACATATATCATACCAATGAATGTGAGGCCAGCATAGTTAAATAGTCTTATGATACTGAAGAATCTTAGCGAACTTAAATGTAATCTTTCTTAAACATAAGAAAATAGGAAAGTGAAAGTGGTGGACGTAAGCTGGGAGTTTAGGTAGGATGTGAAAAGGATTTAGCTTCTTTCTTTTGGTAGTTAGATAGTGATGTGAAACGAAATTATGTTACTCAAAATTTTTAGAAATAAATATGTCAATATGATATTAAATATTGCCAAAGCATGAATGGAAAGAAAATAGGGAAAAAGAAACTTAGAAAATCACTTTCCCATCCCTTATCATTAGTTTGGCCAACAAAGCAAATATCAAAAGGCAGTGTGTTGAATGGATGTCATAGCCATTATTTTTGCCTTGCCTGCATTCTACCTAAAAATGTGAAGCGCCATAGGAGCTAATTGGCCCAATCACAAGTTGCCAATTGTGCAGGTTCAATCCAATCCCACCTAACTTAAGATTTGCCGACAGCCAGAATTTGCCTTAGATCATTGTCACGTTGACATGACCAAAAGAGTAAGGGCTGAAAAATGAAAATAAATGCTCTAAACCATACCACAAAGACGTAGTGGCTCCAGTTCATATCTTTCCGCCGTGTTTCGTAGTCAGGATTCCATGTATGATCTGAGTTTCCTGGGCTGGTGACCCCCAGGCCCCATCGAAAACCTTTCAGTTTAGCTCGTGTTTTAGTTAAACTAGAAAAAAAAAAATTTTGTGATCATTAATATCATAAACAGGTAAAATGAATATTTTTCAAATAAAAGTTTATTTTGATAATAATAGCCACTGAAAATCACTTATTATTGAATACATAATTGATATCATGCTAATTAAACTAAATATAGTACGATTGAAAATAATTAATATTTGTTGAAAATAATTCAAAGTTTTAGAGTTGTTTAAATTCCTTTAGAATATGTCTTATAATAAATATTAGATTATATTTTATCTTATCTTATAAGCTAGATTTAGTGGCTGAAAATTCTATTTAGTTGTTGGTATTTTGCTTATATAAAGCAATTAAGTTCAATAATAAAAGTATGAGTTGTTTATGTATTGTTCAATCTTCATCTTCTTTTTCTTCAAAATTCCAACAATAACTACAAAAGAATGTTTTCTGTAATCTTTTTTTTTAATACGAAACAGCCATACACTACGCTTTTGGCCAGAAGCATCAGTTATGTACTTAGGCAACAGGGTTAGACAACTTGGGGGGCTCCTGAAGGTACATAAAATCAATCTGATGTAAACTTGTAAATTTAACCAACCAGTTAGCACATTGATTTCCTTTTGGGGAGACATGACTTGGCTTCACCATCCACTTTCTAATCATTAGTAACTTAATGCCCTGAGTCAAGAAATAATTTGTCAAACTCCTCCCTATCGAGTCCGATAGAATATTGATGACAATTAGGAAGTTTGAGTTTAACTTCCCCTAGCGATATCCTAAGTTTCAGGCTAAAAAAAGATCTGAGTAAACACCTCACAACTCTACCTTAAGGAAAGAACAACAGCTAATATCATAGACAAATTTACCTAACCAAGTATCAGTAACATCCCTAATAACACGAGCAGCAGCAACTTGTTGCAAAGATCTCTTATAAGAATTATCAATGTTAAGCTTCACCCGACCATCACGTGAAAAAGACCACTCAACATTTCTTTGAAAATGCAATACAGGCGTAGTCAAGCCACGACCACCCAACATTTTCTGTAATCTTTTGATATAAAAAGAAAGGATCATAGCAACAGGAAACACGTAGGGTTAGGGATAACATACAATAAAAGCCAAATGCCTTTTCTAAGACACTGATTTTGACCTCTAATAACTTGCCGACCGCTTTGACATAAACATCCAAGTCTAGTCGAAGTACTAAATAATTCTACAGTTAAATTAATACTAAATAATTCTACAGTTAAATTAAGGATAATTATTCGACTGAGTAGTCTAATTATATTAAAAATATTCATCATGACTTGAAGGCAATTATTCGGTCCGCTTCTTCCTTATCACCTGTCAAAGCCTGAAGATATGAAAACATCACTTGAAATCCAAATAAGTTTGCAACAAAATTACACTGAAATCTAAGTTTGATCATAATATTTTAAAACATTTAAAATAAACCCTAATGTTTGTAAAATATTTAATATGAACCCAAATGTTTAGAAAATGTTCAAAACAGTCGCAGACTGAGCAAAATTACCTCCAGAATTCAGCCACATCAGGAGGCTATTTTGACCATTCTCCAAACATTGTCATTTATTTTGAACGCGTTGAAACGTTAGAATTCTAAAGAATTCAACTTAGATTTTAGTGCAAATGTCGAGGTTAAATTGCTATTTTTTCCAAATTAATAAGAAAAACACATTGATTTTCAGGACAGGGGTAAACGTACACTGAGCATACAACAAATGGGTGAATTTACATTGTCTTACATTATTAACATACAAAACACTCCGGAAAAGAACTGCTTTCACTAAAATTTCAAGCAAATAATAGCTTTAAAAAAAGAGCTATCAAATGCCCCTTCAAGTGGGTTATGATACAAAATGAAGGAACAATATGTTTCTACTTCTCATTTCAGTTATCTTCTGAGCAAATAATAGCTTCAAGTGAAAATAGCTATCATTTGCCTCTTTGATTAGTCGACCTCTGATTTGCATTTCTACATCATTACTTCAAGATGCGTATTACGGCAAGACCCACGGCAGAGATGGAAATAAGAGTACCAATGCAATGCTTTATCACATCGAATTTTGCCGCTTCGAATTCCACCCTTAAAGCATGAATTTCCTGAAATTAATATCACAAGAGAAAAATATAAAACATCAGAATGTAGCATATGTTAACCACACTTTAATGCAGCAAACCCATTGCTCTCACCTTATCAAGCTTGTTAGTGAGGTTACACGTTTCAGAATTCTGGTTTGCTACTTGATCCCGTATTCTCCTGTATTGATTGAAAATTACATGAACATGTCAATTATTTAATTCACAAATACAAGAAAGTAGCTCAATTAAGGCTTCCTTACCCCCTCTCAAGATTCAAATCCAACTGTTGCCCTGCAATGACTTTGTCAAATTCATGCCTTCACAGAACCATCATGAAGTTCATTAGAGAACGAACTAGAATTCATTTGCCAGATTACATCACCTACAATTCCATACCTCAATTCATTGCGCATCTTCTCAATATCATCTCGAAGCTTTTCATTCTCGTGTTGCAACAATGATAAATGGCGGTTCTGTATTAATACTTCTGTCAAATGACATAGTAGAACCAAGCATTGAAACTTTACAGGTTGGAAGAACAGCTATGCAACAATGACATCAAAAAGTAACAGATTGAGGGGCCAAGAAGACAACTTAAGAAAATGACAGACCGATAACCTTACACAAAAAATTTCTTCATTGTCAATTTCCACCAGTTTTGCAATCAATTGAGAGCAGTTATTTTTCTTAACTAAGGGATTTGATTGTTCAGGCACTGAAATGCGTTCTTATTCTTTAATACAATAACGGGGTTATAGTTTCCCAGTAAAGGTTCTCTAAGAAATGTTGCTTCTTAAGTTCTCTAAGAAATGTTGCTTCTTCATGAAACTACATTCCTTGGGAAAATGTCAACCAGTGCCTAATATAATAACTTAATTCACACTAGTTGGACAGTGTTAGAGCAAGGAAAACGTCCTTAGTATAGTAACTAAAAACTGTAGCAAAAATAAAGTAACTAAATAGGACCAAATTATAAAGCCGAGTAAAGCTTTCTACTCCAACAAGATCCTTGGACTGAAATATCAAATGCACAAGAACACCATCAAAGGGGGTTCATAATGCATGAGAAACATAGAGAGATGAGATACAAAACAATTTGTGGGACTGTTTTAGCTGAAACTTCACCCTAAAAAATCCATTAGCAGTTGTGCTTTCAATGCTAGGAATTATACATGTCACCAGGCAGAATGCTTAAAGGAAAGATGCAGAAAGCAGAGTAATTTATGAACTAAAAAAGTTTCGAACTCGGAAGAATATCAGAGTAGCTACAGACCAACCAACAACATGATGTGAGGTATATCGAGTCACAGCTGTTGACAATGACAAAAATTATAATAACAAAAAGGTAGCTTGTCACTATTGATGGAATTAAGAACCTATCAATTACCTGCAGACTTTGCACTTCGGTTTTGAATTTGGACAAGTTGGTTTCTTGAATCATTTCATTCTAAAGAACAAAACAAAATTGCAAGTGGAAAACATTATTCTTTTATTTTGGATGGTTCCACATTCCAGAACAACGAAGATTGAACAGACTTGTAATTAACAAACAGATGCTTACTTTCTCCATCTCTGTCTTGGAAACAACTGTATGAGCAATATTCACCAGGCTGTCGGTCAAAACTCCAGTAACGGCAGTTGTGATGGCCTCAGCTTGCTTAGATGGCACGCCCACTACCTCCAATTTCTTCACCTGAACACATACAGCAGAAAGTTCATAGCTCTGCAGATTATTTAACAATCGACAATTAAAAAAAAAAAAAAGAAGAAACGAAACGGGACCAAACGGTAAAAAAGAATGATGGATTACAAGGGCAAAAGTATCAACAAGAAGCAATCCCTTTTCATTGGATTTCACAAGCTGAGAAATGGGTCTGCGCGGACAAAACGAAGCCAAGAAGTCACACGAAGCTTTTTCGCGAGAATCAAAATTTCCATTTCTACCAAACAACGACCCTCCACAGTAGCTTCCTATTTGACTTGCCCGCCTACAGGACGCGGCAGCCGCAGCCGCAGCAGCCATTAGCTGTTACAGAAAGAAAAATTCCAGCTACACAACGATTATCTTGGAAGCCAGAAGTGAAAGAATGAAAGAAATCCTGAGATTTGACGGGTTCTTTTGTTTATTGGGATTTGGATTTCAGTCATTTGCCATGGAGCAATTTGACACCAGCGCCAAATTCATCGTTATTGTCATTAGAACAAGAAATGTACAGTCGAGGAGGACAGTTTGTAGCCATGGAATGAATTATGAAACGTGAAGCCCTCCCCATTTCTCAGAAGTTGCCGTGTGCCTCGTTTTGCGTTTTTTGTTTCACTCTGTCTAATAATTCAGTATTTATCTATGTTTAGCTATTAATTTACAAGACACCCCAACTACACTATTTTAATCCAATTTCTGTCTGGTAAATGCGATTGACTAAAATTTGGAGTAGCTTGTTAACCAATGCTCAAAACTAAAACTCAATCTATTGTTTTGTACCTAAATCTTAAAATTTAAGAATCTCAAATAGGACTATGGGTAATTGTAGGTAGAGAGAGAGGCTGAGATGAGTTGAGGCTGCATTTAGGCAGGAAACGTACAAGAAATGGGCAGTGCACCAACAGCAGCCTCATCCCTTAGTGAAGACGCCACCAACCATTGGCATCTTTCTTATCTTTCATTGTCAGAAAATAACGATAAACAATTGGATTTGAGTTCCAAAATCTCCTTATTGTATGAATTATATAATATAAATAGCCTAGGTTGGTTGACCTTACAACTTATGTGCATATATTTTCATGAAAGAGCGGCGGAATAGGCACCTCTACCATTTGCATCCCTGTTCTAGTCGAGGACAGGGGAAGAAGCAGACACCTCTTTGGAATAATTTTTTTTAATTGCCCTGAATGAGAAACTGCATTGTCACACTTGTATTTGTACATATCCAAAACACACTATTTCTCTGCATGCTTAAATCTCAAACACTCCAATCTGTTTATGTTTCATATATATTTATCCCTTAGCCAAGCGCTCTGTGGATAATAGCTCATTGAATCAACCCAAAGCTTCTTTTGTTGGTTCCTCCAGAAATGTCTTAATTTAGTAAAGAGTCTATGAGAAGGGAATTGCGAGTCCTGATTGCATGTCTTCGTGTTTGCGGATTTGTGACTGCAAGTTAGGAAATAAGTCCTTTCTGCAATTTCTTTTTCTTATTCTTTTATAAGAATAATAAATAAATCACAACAAACTTTTGCTAGAAAATAAAAAAAAGGTTAAATTCGTAGCATCACGTAGAGTTTGACAAACTATCGTATTACTCCATTATTAAAAAAAAACTATCAAATATCTCTCGTGTGTTTTAGTTAATGTACCTTTCGTCCCTCCTACCATTCAAGAAGTTGTTGAGAACCTATATATAAAAACATAACGTATCCTAGTACACAAGATTCCCCGCTTTACGAGAATCGTGGGAGAGTCATTAATATACGCAACCTTTTTTTTTGTATTTTTTTTATAAAAAAGTTGTTTCCGTAACTCAAACTTGTGACTTTCTAATCAGAAAGAAGCAGCCTTGTCTAACAATAATGTATCATTTTTAAAATTATAGAGAGGTTATTGATAGTTTTTAAAAGTCTAAGAGAGACGTTGATAATGTGCTAAACTACTAGGGAGTCCAGTGATTTATAAGATTCAATTAGTCAAAAGAGTAAAATTTAAATAAAATTTAAAATTTACCTAATTTTGCAATAATAACTAAAAGGGTTAAATTCGTTGGACCTCTATAGTTTTACTTATTATTAATGTACTATATGACTTTTAAAAACTATCAATAATAGACTTTGTAGTTGCAGTTTTTAACGGAAGTTTATGGTAGGGGGATAGGTGTTATAAAACCAAAACTATAAGAGGCTATTGATAGTTTTTAAAAGTCAGGAGATGCATTAATAATATGCCAAACATCATGGGGTCCATCGAATTTAACTTTAACCAAAACTAGTAAAAATAACAATAAAATGCTTGACTTCTAATTTGTTGCGACTCGCTATTAACCTCGTAGTAACATACCTATTTAACATGTCACATCTATATGGCAATAATGGAACCTATTATTGGAAAATTAAGTGGGATCCAATCTTACATACCACAAAATAAATACGAAACTTTTTTGCTTAATTTTTCAAAAGTCAAGATCACTTAAATTTTATAATATGATTAACACATAAAATATAATAAAGCATTAATCAAAATTCTTACCTTATTATGAAGCTCAATTATTTTCTTATCGTTTCCCTCAAATCATTTCTGAAATTAGTTCATCTCAACTACCATATATGTACAAGTATCCAACCTTTAACAGTATCTACATAGCAAATTAAGAGAACTCTAAAATTATTATAGAGAGGGTTGGGTAAGAAGTACTAGATTCTTTAAAGCATATACCTATTTATAATAAGTTTTGGATATTTTAGTAATTTAATTGAAATAACATTCTAATTTAAATTAAACTTTAACTAGAATTACAACTAATTCTAGTTAAACATCAATTGTGCCTAAATAAGATCTATTATCTTATATTGATCCTTATTTATTAACTATCTCATATTTAATCATAAAGTTTCTCAAACTTTACAATCAATTCCAACTTGATTAAAACTCCTTTTGTCTCTTTAACTTGTTCTTTGTGTGTGACTCATTAAGTTTCCAAATATGTTGACATTGGATATAAATTATAATTTTAAATCATAATCAGGATTAGATAAATTAAAATCCTTTAATTCATCTTTAATTCTCTAATTAAATAATTTATATCTATATATTAAGATTAGCGTTTAGCAATGCATCTTGACCACCCAAATATTTAGAAAAGTTAAAATAAGTTTGACTAACCTTTTTGTGCATGATTTTTCTTGTATAATTCAATCATTTCATCATACAATGTTCTAATTAGACATAGAGTATGAAAATAATGTCTACTTTATTTAAGTCCAATCATGTTATTTCTCTGCCATTAGTAATTGATTCTATTAATGATATTTGTAAACTATTTACAAAGTGTCTTTCCACTTTGGGCAGAGATTTTCCAAGTTAATATTGATTTAGAACAATGTCCTAAATAACTTTACGATATTGAATCTTATATTGTTCACTAACTATCTGCATATAGTTCATGCCATATCCAATGACTACTAATTGAGATACCCTTGAATAAAATAGTTCATAAGTAATATCAAAGTACAACAATCTCTATATAAGATACTTTGGAGATTTTAAGTCAAAGGATCACTCATGATGATAATTTCATAGATATACAAGTAATGTTCTAAATTAAACTCTCATATGGGGTCAATTCAGTAAACTTGTTCTCTAACAAGTACCTACATATTTATTTAAGTATCTCTGTACTTTAGTATATGAGATCATCCACTTCCTTCATAAGAAAATTTTTTTTAATGTTCTATTAATGCTCATTCTCACTAAAACAATAATTAGTAATAATTTAGGGATAATACAAAAATGCAATATGAATTTTATAATTATTATCTCATCATAATTTTATTTGTTGTGTACATTTATTATATGAATTTTATCACATACATCTGAATATGTATAAGATAAAGAATGTCTTTAAATATTTATATTACTAAACTATAAACAGTCGATTGGCTTTAGGCCATAAACCAACACATGTTAGGTTACTAAAAGAAAAAATTGAAAAAATAAAGATTTTGATTTGTTTCTTCTTAGATGACACTTTTCTCTATAACCCTAAACCTACCAACACCCATTTCTCTGTATTCTTCGTCATTACTCCCTATTCTCTATAATCCAATGTCCTACTACTGTCGCCACTACCTTTGGTTTCTTTGTAACCTCTATCATTACCATCTATTCTCTATAACCAATCTACCACTATTGCTACTAGCGCCTTCCATTCTCTATAGCTCAATGATTACACCACTGCTTACCAAAACCTCCTCTTCTTTGTATCCTAATAAGAATAACACCAATGCCTCCTCTTCTACTCCACAACTCTTCAAATTTTCAAGTAATATTGAGAGAAGATGCTACTTTTAATAATGTTTTCTCTTAAATTTGAAATGTAAATGGTCTGCACAAGAGTCTAATGTCAATGGTTTTTTGATAATTAATTGTGGTTATGTTTTTTGTCAACTTTTTTCAGTACAAGTAGCTACTAGATTGCTATGATTTTTTTAGTGTTCTATTTTTTTGCTCAAGTTTTAAATTCTCATTTTTTCTAAATCAATGACTTTAATACTATGAAAGGATAATGTGGGAGATAAATTTATTACTTTAAGTTATATGCTTTTTATATCCCTTAATAGATATTGGGATAAACTTATTATTGAAAATGTGTTGATAAATCTCAAAGAGTGGATATGTTGAAGCTAGATTGAGTTCTTTGATTCTTTAAAAGGCTATTGCCTTTAAAAATGGAATCTAGCATCCTCTGGGTGTGGGCCAATATATAATGGATGTTAAATAGGGCACCCTTAATGATGAGGTGAAGATTTTAGCATACTTCCTATACTCATCAAGCTTAGGATTGCATAAATGCATCAAGTGAATCACATCTCTTTTTTACCTTTGCTCTTGAATAAAAATTAACACCATTAAGGTGATGCATGAATCGAATCATTTGAAAGATAAGGTATTGTATGTCACTTAGAGAAAGCTCATTAGACATCACCTGACCAATTTTAATGCTATGTCTAATCTCAACTAGTTTGTTGTGAATCACATCTCTTTTTAACCTTTGCTCTTGAAGAAAAATTAACACCATTAAGGTGAAGCATGAATCGAATCATTTGAAACATAATTGACATCTAATGAAACATAATTCATGTCTCTTTAGAAACATAATTGGCATATAATGAAATACTGGATGGTAGGTGATTTTAATATTTCTCTTTTTTTGATGTTGTAGAAAGTAAAAAATATTTGTAAGGAAAATTAAAATGTTATTTCATCATAATTTAGCATTGTATGTTTATGTTTCCTATATGTTAGCTAATGATCATAATAAAGGAAACTATTTATGCTTAATATATCATTCCTGATGGTATTCTTACTTGACACTTGGCATCTAATTTTAAGAAATTTATATCTTTTGCTTCTTTCCTTTGTTCACTCATTAATCCATCTAATTGAATAGCTCATTAATATTCATTATTAGATACTAATACTCAATTTATTTATAATACAGATTTTGGTAAATTTGAATTTCATTATAATGGGTTATTGGAAAGAAATAGCGATAACAAAATATGTTAGGTACATGATCAAAAGGAAGAAGTATATGGAGGTTGATGAACTTAGCATGCTAGTATTAAAAGGAGTGTTAGACAAAAAAAAAAACATTAAGTGATTTCTATGTTATAGAAATTCTTGACGAGTTGATGAGATGTTTAAGAGAGTTAAGCTTACACCATGATAGAAACATATTGTCAATGCTTAACCACATGCAAAACTTTATCATAATGTTCAATATTATTATAAGTATGGTTATGAGAATCCTACAGTAGAAAGTGAAGGCAATGAAAATAATACATAAAAGAATATGAGTGTGACTGAAGAAGTATTATTCTAAGTTGAGGAGCAAAAAGATGAAGAGGATTTGCTTAATATAGTGACGATTGCATCTAGAAATGAATCATTAGAAGAAGAAGTATATGTAACTAATAACGAAGAATATCTTAATGTGAGAAAAAATGAGAAGAAATGTCCAAAAAGTTTTTTAGTAGGTTAAAATGCGATGAAGTTGATAATAGGGTTGGAAATAGGTGCAAACATATAAAATAACAAAATTAATTAATAACAAATTAGTAGTTTCAAGTTTCAAAACGCAATGTCAAAAAGAGTACATACATATGTGTGTTGAGGTAAAGATTGAGGAATGGGCGATACTTAAGCAATATGGATTGAGGGAATTAGACCTAAAAGTATATGAGTTTTATATAACTTTCCCTTCCCTTGTATTCTTGATATTTTCTCCTCCATCTTCTTATTCTTATAGATCATCATCCTCACTTTCTATTTTTCCCTTTCTCTTTAGTATGTATATATCCAGGATTGGCCAATAAAGTGAAAGGGATTGTTTATACACAATATCATTTTCTTTACATTTTTCCTTTTAGCAAGTGGAATAGGTGCTTCAATGTTACTTATGAATTATATTTTAAAGGATAACAAAAATGGGGCTTTCCTATATTTTAACTCATTCTATAAAAAATTCATAATTTATAAAATTATCAAAAAATCTTTATAGTTTTAAATTTTCCTAAAGAACTCCTTCTATGAGACCTCTATTAAAAAATTACTAGCAAAAAAATGTGGCATCTAGCATCATACATGGACCAATCAAAAGCTATTGATATAATGATTAAATCCATTTATTAATCCTAACTCGAGCCACTAAAAACTCAATTTGTCAAGGTATGGTTTTCTAAACCCTATAAATATGACTTTACCCATTTTTACTTGAAAAAGATGTTACATAACTTTGAAGTGATTATGAGATCTTTATTCTGTTACTAACTTTGAGTCTAAGGTTGGTAGCTTACTCAACATTTAAGTTATAGGTGGTTAAGTTGGCTTAGCACTAGGAGGTTGTGAGAATGGATTCTTCCAAATCTATAACTTAAAAACTAATAAATGGTATGGATTTCTAGTTTTTATGTAAAGTACAATATATTACGGTGTGATTTTATATAGATCATGTTTATTTACAAAAAAATTAAGTGAATTTATGTTGAGTTTTGGAAATTATTTAGAGATTACAGATGTTAGGACTTTTCTTTTAAACATTTGGGAATTTTTGGTGTAAAGGTTATATTTCCTTTATTGAAGGGGTGAAAGCATTGTCCTTTACCTACTAAGATTTTAAGTTTTTATGCAAAGTAGTCATTATAGAAGCCATAAGTATAGATGATTATAAAATCTCAATTTTTTTGTAGGACTAGAACTTTCTATGGTTATTTTCCTTGATTGTTAATCCTTTTGTTTTGGTTCAATTCAAATGCAATATATTCAAATAGGAAAAAGGTTAAGGAGAAATTGTATAACCCTTTATAGTTTAAATCTTACACACATAGATACAAATATGTTAAGCTTTTTCAATAGTCAAATAATTGTTAAAATTTTCCTCAAAATAAACAAGTTTTGATCCCTTAAGTTATTAGACAATAATAGTTGTAACTATATCTCACGTAGTAGTATGGCTAACAAATGAGTAATGACAATCATCTTCTCGTCTATAGAATGAACTACACTTATATACTACTATCTTTGTGACCATATAGTTTAACTCATCATCCTTGTATAAATTTTAAAGATTGGCTTTGATAGGTCCTAATCAAACTATAGGATGGACCAAGTGGATGTATAGTTTTAAATTTTAGTCTAATACCCATGTAATAAAAAAAAATAAATAAATGTCCTACTAGTTAACTATTTCTTAAATTGATCATATATGGTGACTGATTTTAAAAATAAGTAGTTAACATTTTTTCTACTTACCTAGTTTACTTTTCTTTTTTTGAAGAGGTATACTTGAGTACGTTTTACTTTCCTTTTAAAGATTTCCATATGAACAAAATTTGTTTTTTAGCAACGTGTCTATTTTATAGAAAATTTTATGTTAATTTAAATTTATTTTATGTAATGACAAACCCCAAAGTTGATATTTAGTTTTCATATAGTGAGATCTTTAAATTTACCCCTACCATATGTTATGAAGGAGGAGAAATATATAAATTTAGGGTGGATTCGAGCCACTTGACCATGCTACAATTCACTTTTACAATAAGGTACTTAGGCTATGGAGAGTTTCAAAGTTCAATTACAATTTTTCTCACAAGTCTTCGAGAATAATATTAAAGAACTAAAAAGTAAGGTGCACATCGTCCATATGATCAAATTAATTAAAAAGAACAATTGTGAGCTTATGGAACTACTTATGGACAACACTGAATATCTCTTATTAAGAAATGATGAAGGATGGTATGAGAGGTTCTTTTGGATAATGATCATTATTATTAGTGTTTATAGCGAGGGAGTTCAATCTACTGGTGCTTTTAGTGAACAATTTGCTTATGAGGCTAGATAGGCTGAATAACTTGATTATGCTTCAGGTAGGGTGAACGACCTTCTTACGCTTCTGGAAGGTGAACAACCTTATTGTACTATTAGAGAGGGTTAATAGTCTGTTTGTGCTTATAAAAATGGTGAATAGTTGCATTGTGCTTATGGAGAGGGTGAACAACTTGATTGCTTTACTAAAGAGAGAGAATAACATGCTTATGCTTATAGAGACGAAGAAAATTTTGCTTATTCTTCTAGTAAGGCTCTTATAGTCTCAAGTGGTGCAATTGAAAGTGAATAAGATGATCCAACATTTAAGGGTGATAATCAAAGTAAAGAAGCACTTAGTGATTTAGATAATTTGAGTTCAGTTGAGTCTAATGGCATATTTGATGAGGTAATTAGTGAAGAGGATATTAACGAAGTTATATGTTTCATTATAATGATTTTAACGTAGAGTGTCAAATCAGTAGGAGTTCACAAGATATCCCAATGAATAATATGCTACAAATGCAGAAAAATTGATCACATAAAGATTTAGAGCTTAAGAGTGTGTATAATAGTTTAAATGAAAAAGGGAGTAGAAGGCCTAAGTTCTCAAACTTTAATACAAATTTTGATATGAAGAGGCCAATTAAATTAAAGTTTAGTATGTTATTGGATTTAGTGAAGGTATTTAGACAAGCTCTAGTCTAATATATTATTGAAAAGAGTTTTGATTATTTGTATATGAAGAATGAAAAATCTAGAGTAATTTTTATTTTCAAAATAAAAAGGTTATAGGAAGAGAATAAATTGCTTTTGTAACACAATATGGTTTTACATTTCACATCAAGATACATCACAACCTCTCTATGAGTGCAGTCGAGAATACTATAGTACAAAATATAAGGAATTTCGGATTGCAAAGCAATATCTCCCATATTTTTGAGACAGTACTACATACGATATTAATAGGTTTAAAGGTGCACTTTAAGAGGCTTAAACATTGACATGACAAACAAAAAGGCATATAGGGTAAAGAACCTTGTATTAGAGATATTGATGAGTAGGGAGGGAAAGCAAAATGAGAAATTGAGAAGATTTGCATTAGCTATATTAAACTATAATCAGGGTAGCTCTTTTACGATCAAGTATCAGGGATTATAATTTAATTCCATGTAAATATGATTAGATGTTTATAAAAAAAAAGGCTTCTTAGTTACTTGTGGGTCTATATATATGTTAATTGTTATCACTTAAAGGGCAACCATGAAAGACAATTACTATTAGTCATTTGTCTAGTTGCAAATAACAATATGCTTTTTTATCAAATAAGAATTAAGAATAGAGAATCATGAAAATGGTTTCTTGTATGTTTACATCAAAAAAATCAAACTCTATAAGGATTGTAATTGGGTTTTCATTTTTAAAACAAAAATATAAACGTTTAGTTTATCTTATTCTCTAATGTTTCATTTTATCTTTTCTTTTATTACGTTGTATCATCAATTTTTGGACAATCATTTTATACATTCTCATCTAAATACTCACCAAGTGCATAATCCAAATTAAAGTGGTTTCTATTGTAACAAGGTTTAGAAAATGTTTTTCATATTATCATGGATGGTGTTGGACATAAATATTATGAATATATCTATACCAGGATTCAAATAAAATTTAAGGCAACTAAAGCTATAAAGTATAACAAGATCATATAATAATAATGATTTTGATAAGTATATGATTGTTTTATTATTTACTACATATAGTGGGTTCATATTGGTTTATTAAAGTACTTTTAAGGTCTATCAATTATGAATTTAACTGATGGGCAAAATGATGGTTCATGACATACTTATTTTGAGTTTTTAACTTAAACATATATATGGAAAATTAAAAGGGAATAACAAAACAATCCATGAATATTTAGACATCATACAAACAAATAGATGGTGTAGGCACAATTAAGTTCTAGACTAAAATGTGACATGATATTCAATAATCGTTTTGAGAGCTTTAATGCATACATGCAGGAGGCTATGGATCAGCCAATTATCACAATGCTTGAGATGATTGGAAGAGAAATGATGAAGATATTTAACAAGAAAGGCAGGGGATGGAGAAGTATAATAGGTCTAAATTCTCCAAGGCTTTAGAAAAAGTTAAAGAAGCATAAACAACTTACCAACAATTGGTTTCCATAATTTAGTGGGGGGAGACTATTTAATAAAGCATATGCATGTTCAAGAACATGTTTTTGAATTTAGGAATAACACTTGCACATTTACTAAGTGTGATTTGATTGAAATTTCTTATCAATATAATTCTATAATAACTAAATACAATGGTAACGAACTTGAAGAATATGTGTACTTTATATGTAGCATAAAAAAATTTAACAAGCATGTGTATGTTAGATCTTTTGCAATCCTTGATTAAAATATGTGGTCAATCCTAAGTGGAAATCATGGCTATAAAAACGGTAAAACTAATGAGATGAGAGAAGAATAAAAACCCATATAGGTTTATTTGGAAGGGATTTCAAAATTTATGTAAGAGATGCAAGCAAGATGGTTACAATAGAAGAACATGTTCCATAAGGATAGAAACCACTTTAGAGGCTAAGCAAAAGAAGAACAAACTAATTGAAATGCAATCTTATTATTTTATTTAAAAAAGATGAACCACAATTTTTTTTTTGGACTAAATGATCATATTAGTGGGTGATGAAGTGCAATCTAATAGATTATTATGTATCTGGTAACTGAATGTGGCTAGTTATTTATATATATGGTACTAAAATGGTGACTAATGAATTGCTAGATTTCTGGATAATCAATTCCATTATTATTTTCTCTTTGTATTGTTGTCTAAAATGGGTGTGAATATTTTCCTTATTAATTTCCAGCTGATTTTAGGTAATTAATTTCTCCTATTATGTATCAAATGGTTGGCATTTTAGTGATTCATAAAAACAAACAAAAAATAATGAAAAAGACACAATATTGCACTAGAAAAAGCACTGTTATGAACCCTACCCTTTTATCAAATTCTCTTGGAGAAAGCGCACCACCAAAAATTATTTCGTCATCTTTGTCCATTGATCCCTCTTTTTTAAAGATAGTTTTTAGGTAATTAATTTCTTTCCAAGTATTATTAGTTGATTGTGATTAGTTGTTTATGTATATAGTTCTACAATGACTCTCTTTCTATTGTAGCAAATGATTTTGAACTAATTTTAAATAGTATTTCATTTGTTATAAACTTTTCCTTATTAGTGTGCATTAAGTAAATCAAGCAATCTAGCTAATATGTTTTATTAAGATAGTTTCAAAAGGCTTGTTGGACTATCTTCTTAATTCTTAAAGCAGCTACTATTTTATTCATTTTGTTCTTCCATGTGCAATGATGTAATCCTTGTACTTGGGCTAATCATTTAACGTTGCAAACTTCTTTCATACTTTAGAAGTATAAGTTTTCAATTTGATATCAAAATGTGATTTCGAGATTTCAAGTAATATGTTGCAGATATACATGAGATTATGGATAAGAAAAGCTTATCCTAGGATTGTGAATATATTACTATTAGACTTAGAATTTTTCCACAAAAACATCACACTTTATTCATTGTATATTGTTATTTAATCTCCAACAAATTTGACAAATGATTTTATGCATCTTAATAGAGTATCTTCACTGGTGCATACATCACTTAACAAGCAGATTTATAGTGATTGCTAAAAAATGCTAATAAATTCCCAAAGAATTAAACCATTCGTGCAAAATTTTGATAATAATAGGTCTAATCAAGCTCAGATTATAATTTCAATTATGTATAGGCTTGACCAAATACCATAGGCGGCGGCTGTGGTACCAATATTTAAGTGATTGTATAGAATATTCAATTCCAACCATTCATTTATTACAAATTTGTCATAAATTTCTACAAAAAATTATGGTTCTTAATTCATTTTTTCCCTACAAGTAAATTGTTATGTAAGATCTAATGGCAATGAAAACTATGAACTAGATATAGATTAACAACCTATATAATAAGTTATGGTCTTATTGTTATTTTTTTTAATCTCTTGAAGTTTATTTATTACATTTATACTTATTTTGTCAATATTTTTCACGCCATACAAAGTAATTAAATTTTTATAAATAACATCAATAAAATATTATAAGTATATAATCTAACTTAATAGAGAAAAACTAAGTTTAAAATTTATCCTAAATTAACTACATCCATATAACCATCTCCGGGAATTAAACTTGATCTACGAAGTCCTCATAGTCATTATCAATTGATAGTCACAATAATAGAAGTGCTCTTCACTATTGATAGTTGTAGAATTAAAGAAATTTTAGTCATTACTTTTTTTAATTAGACATTAGAACAAAACAATCATATTAAATATATCATTTTTGCATTCGTCTTACTACAACCTAGTTATTACACAAATTAAACTTTCCTACCTAATATAATTACCTTTAACTCTACCTCCTCATTAATCTTGTGTGACACATATTTTTCCCAATCATTTATTAGGATCTCAATTTAGATATGCATGTTACATGCAACACTAAACACAAAGTAGCCTCTAATAGTTTTAGTAATATTGAGTGATGAAAAAATAAGGGTTACTATTTTCCAAACCCTTCAGTAAGAAAATAACCACTTAATGACCATATTTTCCCCAATAACTCATTAGGATATCAGTTTAGATATGCATATTACATGCAACACCAATCACAAAATAGCCACTAATAATTTTAGTAATATTAAAGGTAAAAGTGTTATATTGGACCATAAGGTTTTTTTCAAAGTTTAATTTGAACCCTAATATTTCTAAACGTTTAAATTAAACCTTAACATTTTTCAAACTTTTAAAAGGAACCTTAATTTAACATAATATAAACAACTCCGTTAAGATATTCTAATCCAAATTTTTTATTTTTTTAGGTTGACCCCTTTGCCCAAATCACCTAATGCCTTTTCTCTGCTTGTTTGATCAGTTTCTTCTATTCCTTCTCATCTCTACTCAGCTTCATGTTGCCTACTTGTTCGCTTGTCTACTTCACGTTGTATGCCCAACCAGTGTTCGGTTTCACATCATCTATTACTCTTTTAGTGATCTATTATCTCTTGTTCTCTCTGTTGGATCCCGTCTTCGGAACCCAACTACTTAAACCGAACCCTCATACTTATATCCGATTATAATTCAATTAAAGTCCTCAGACTAAATCTTGAAAGATTCATCTT
>JAOSBM010000204.1:20534953-20556750 GCA_027568955.1 Erythroxylum tenue | reverse complement strand
AATAATGAAAAATGCCTTTATTAATCATAAAATGATTTGTATAATAAGTGCTAAAGGTGATTGCCTTTAGAGCACTTCTCTAACATTCAAGACGTCCTCCTTTTGCTAAATTAGGGTATAAAGATGAGTTTTGTATAACAAGAGTCAGCATTGTCTGTCATTCCAAGGATCCAGCCTATAGCAAACCTTCTTATCTGTTTTGTGGGTTCTTCCTTTTTAGACTATGCTCTTACCTCTTTGTTTCTTGTCCTTATAAGTCAACAATGGTAGCTCTTTTGTCTATGTTCAACTATTAGGTGTATATCACTTCCTTGAACTATCATTTTCCAGCCCTCTTTCTACGTCTCTTTTAGGTTTTTGTGTTACCCAAATAAGTTAGATACTTGGTAGGAAGTGAGTTTCGTACAATGAAAATGTATCTTTATTTTATGGTGTAGATCAAGTTTATTATATAAACAATCTACATATTTACGAACTTAATTTTATGGAAATATCAATCATTAAAATGAAAATGAAGTAAACGAATTTATGGATTTATTCAAATTTTACTTTATTATACGAGGCTTTCAAGTGATTATTATCGAGTTTTATAGAAATTCTTAGCCAAATTTTGACAAAATGTTCAAAATTTATAGGATTTATTGTTCAAAATTTGTTGAGTGGTTATTATCGGGTTATAGAACTTCTTTTTATAATTTAAAAACTGACAAACAGAATTAGGCAACATACCTTACTTATAATGTATGTCATAAATTGGAAATATTATGCTTTTAAATAGTAAATAGGTAGATGGGAAATTTTGTGCTTTTAAATAGTAAATAGGTAAGGACCATATTTCTTGCCAAACCTCATCCTTTTCACATCTTGAATCAAAAGGTTGATTTCATATTCGATAAAGAAGGATCCCTTTTGTTATAACTTCGACAAGACAGAACAGGCTTCATCACAGTATATCAGGACAATATACATGATAATATAGCAAGCATCAATTACCAACATATAAAATAAATTTGTTATTTCACGTGGTTTACAAAATAAATCTAACACAAATTACAAAATAAACATGTTTAAATGACAGATTGATCAACTTGTTGGCCACTTCTCCCAATTATTACTCTCCTCTTAGTTATTGTAGCTTGTAATTTTCTTAATGAGATGCTAGATTTACCTTCATCTACAAATTTTTATTTAGTATTTTTGGTAGGATCAGCAACCCATGAAATTACCCGTGAATGTCATGTAGATTAAGCACACATTAGCCCTTTTATTAGTGACAATGATTTGAAGTAATTAAGTACTTGTTAACTATGTAAACTTATAAATTGAGTTACCTATATATGAATATTAAATTTTAATAATAAAAGTATACTTTTAAAATTTACACATTTATATATTACCGATTTATTGTGGTCCTTCTTTTTTACTTTGCTCAGTACATGTAAAACGTTAGGAACGGCCCTAATCAATATAATGGTATTTAATTATTAATAACTAAATAAAATTTCATTTCATATTCTAATGCCGTATATTCAATAATAATATCTCCAGATTAGATGTTATTATAGTAAAATAAGTTAAACAGGAAAAGAATACAGAAAAGTATGACATATGATGTCATAGTAAAGGAAGTTAAGCAACGTAAAGAATATAAAGAAGTGTGACTCGAACTCTTATCCAAGCAATGTAATGTAATTGTCTTAATAAAAGCTCAAAACTCTTTAAACAACGTAAATAACACAAAAAAGCATGACTCCAACTCTTATCAAGCAATGCAATGTAATCGTTTTAATAAAATCTCCAACCCTGAACACAGCTGGACAAGCAACAAGAGAATGAGCAACAGACAATATGAGCCAGACGCTGAATAAGCAGACAACGTGAAGTCAGATAACATTATTAAGCAGAGATGCAGACAAGCAACCAAGTAGGCAACGTGAAGCCGAGTGGAGACGAGAAGAAATAGAAGAAAACAAGCGGACAAGCAAAGAAGAGGTGTTAATGTTATCCCAAAATAGTATAAGTATTTTGCATTTTAATTTTTTAGTGGGATATTAAATTTCTTTTTGGTCCCTTATTATATGTCCGTGCATTTTCTTATTTTTTTAAATAAAAATTTTACTTAAATTTTTTTTAAAATAACAAAAATTCAATGTTTTTAAAAGATTAGGGAATTTGTTCCGAATGAGTTAAACCACAAAAAAAATCTGACTTTTAACGTTTGTACAATTTTCATTTCAAGAAAAATAGTTGAGACAAACTCCACTTCATGCCCAACCGGTTAGACTGCCAGTGTCAAACATGAAATTGAAGGGTAATTCAGCACATTTTGCACCAATTTTGTATCAGGCCTTGGTTTTTGTTAAAAGAGTCAGAAATTGGTAAAACACGGGGCATTTTCGACATTATAAATTGATCAGGTTGGAATAGGTCATGTTCACCAAATGCCTCAATCCGTCCTATGTAAGTAATGTATCTACGAGAAATTATCCTTGCATTTATCTTTTCAATTATCCCAATGCAGAACTTTTATGAGCCATATATATGAACCACGAAAGAATAGTTATGTGTGATGCTACATTTCAGTGAACATTCACTAGGGCAAATCTCCCCCGTACGAATGATTAATTACAGAATTACAGGCACCCTAAAATGTGGCCGGAAAATGGACCTCTAACTTCCCGGATGCCAATAACTACATAATGCTCCCTTCCTGCAGCGCCCGTTCTCATGGTATTTACACACTCGCTGCCCTCTGGGTGGAGGCCTGAAAGGACCACTACCATTTCCATAAACACCAGAAAATGGCTGCCTGTTCCACGAAGACCTATCCCTCCCATAACCTGAATCTCTTCCTTGGTGATAACTTCGATGCTCTCTTCCACCTCCATATCTATCCTCAGCATGCCAGGGTTGGCTTCCCCATCCACTTATATTCCCCGTAGAGTTGGTTGCATTCGTGTTAACAGGTTGTTGATGAGCTGCCCTGTCACCAGCTCCCCAGTCCCTGTTCTTATCTCCTTGATAAACCCCACCCAGGCTTAGATTGGCACTTCCTTTGAAACTGCTCCGGTTGAAACCAGGCCCCGCTTGCCACTGGCTAACAGCACAAGATGCGGGTGACTGGATTGCTGAAATTGTGCCCTCTTGGTTAACAATTGATGGTGGATGTGGCTGTATTTCTATGCCTGCATCCCATTTCTTAACTAGAACATCACCAAGCTTTGCATCTCTCCCCACTTCAGCTATTCTAGAAGACTGTCCTCTATAGTTCTTCTGAGGACCAATCCTTCCAGCCCGCAAAATTTGGTGTGGTTCATCATGTAAACTTGCCTCAGATGATTTTTGAGACATATCGAGACATTTATCTGTTACAGACGAATGGGAAGATATTTTTGCAGACTGATGCAGTTCATCAATCAAAGGTGAACGAGATGGCATTTCAGATGCACAAATTGGCTCACCGATCACATTGCAGTGGGGTACATGAGATAGCTTAAGTGGTTGACCATTTCCTGACAACTTAGATGGCATTTGCAATACTCGAATGCATTCATCCGTTACAGTGTTATGTGAAGGCACGTTGGATAGCTTAAGACTGAGTGGCTCATCAGTTGCGGTCATCCGAGAAGGCACCTGCATATCTCCAGTGGAGCTAAATGCATCACTCTTTCCAGGATCCGGGGCTGGGCTAAATCTCCCAACAGGACTAAAGCAATCATCATCAGAATCATGTGTCAGTTCCTCACATCTCATTTTTGAAGTAGGAGAAGACATGCCACCAAGAGACTCCATTGCTTCAACTTCAGCCAAAAGATCTGAAACAGATTCATCAACTAAAGAGAACTCGTTGGACTCTGGAACCATTGACTGCCAACCAGTGGTATCAACTGCTAGGTTTGCTGGGGAAGTATGTGCAAGGTGACCACATCCTGAAGTAGGTGTAGCAGCATGATCAGTAGTTCCTTCAGTTGGTTTCAATGAAGATATACCTGCAAGATTTGAGTCCCATTCTTTGGTAGGAGCAGAAGAATAACCACCCCATTCACCAGCTACTTCAGGGAGTTGTGCTCTAACTATCACCAAACTGGAATTAGTACTCCAACCGGGTCCTGATTCCAGGACTGGAGCATTTGAACAAATAGATGGTTTTTCCTCTGGAACCTCATCTTTTACATTTGAATGTGTCTGCTTTGTGGTTGAGATAGGCAAATCAGTAAAATCAATTTCTTGATTCCGCTTGGATCTTCCAATAGGCTTCACAACAGAAACAAGACCGGAGTTGGAATCACATCGGTTTGACAAATCGTCTCTTCGTGTCGGTCTCCAGTTACGTCCAGAAGATTGACTTGAATGACCCTCGCTATCAGCTTGCTTCTCATCACTTTCTCCAGCAGCACCACTCTTGTATGAATTATCATTTAGATTGATTCCAGAACACCAATTTTCATTTTCGTGTCCTTCCTTAAGACAAAGAACAGGAGTTTCTGGAAGCTTCACAGAAGATGATGATGAGATGAAAGAACTACACACTTGGGCCTTATCGGCAAAAGTGCTCTCACCTCTTGGCAGGTCCCGGCCTTGAACTGACATTTGAGCCCGTCCATCACCACCAACAGCAACACTCATAGCTGTAGTCCAACTAGAAGAATGAGAGGCATATCCATCGCTCCTCACAACTTGATTATTATCTTTGCATTGGACACTAGGATCATTTGGCGCAGCCTTCCTGCTGGAATCAGTGCTATTATTGTCTACCAAAGTAGCAAAACTTTTTGGACCCAACCGAAGCTCACACTTTTTATCCATGTCATCCATAGCAGCTGCTACTCCGTGAAGCAATAAAAAGTTATCGTGTGGCAACTGGGATTGTCCATGGAACTTTCCAGTCAATGCATCAGTCAAAAGAATAGAATCACTCTGCTTCTCATTTGTCCTCCAAACTCTAAGATCAGCTGGAAAATGCCCACTTACATACCATGTGCGCAATTGCATCATATGAAATGGTCCTTCAATTTTTCCACTCGAATCCTGATATTGCCACAGTTCATCTATCTCACGATCATTAGTGAATAGCTCTCCTGCAGTTGAAAGAGGTGGCAAAACTGCTGACACAACATCTGAAGATTGTTCAGCTTGTTCAACTGTTTGACTACTACAATAGGCAGTCTGAGAACCAGTAGGGCGCATTTGACTATCAGGAAAAGTCTGAATGTTAAGGCTTAGAGCTTCTCCTCCCCGAATTTGTACAGAGTCATTCACTTTCTCATGAGCCCAGGTGTTAATATCTCTATCCACATCAATTTGTTTGCATAAATTCTTGGTCTGATCACAAGCAGCAGCTAAATTTCTCTGTTCCATAATTCCTACCTCACTCAAGACATCAAGGGCTCTCAGAGAAGAGTTGACATCCAATCCCTTTTTATTGCTACCACTGTTTCTCAATCTCGAATAGTTACCTGCATACACAGTAATGTTTACCAACAAACTTTCTCAAACTAAAACTTTAAGCAGAGATAATTGGAACAAAAGTTTCTCTATTAGCAACTCATCGATAAAAACCTTTTTCCATCCCATTCGCTTCTGCATCTTCTTCAGATTCATAACTTGGATTCATTTGTAGATTGGCATGTACAGTACGACTTTCAAGCAGCCTGGTTTTGGGCTCATTAGGTGAATTCAGAAGCTCCAATCTCTCTACACTCTTTCTAGGCGTGCAACAGTCAAGGAACAAATCCATATGCATTGAATGTCAAAATTACTAGCTACATAGGAAATATTGAGAACATGACAATTGCAATCAATTAACACAATTAACTAAGCGATTAAAAACAAATAGCATATCCAACAGTCTACCCATTGCAAGAAAAAGATTTTAACCGCAACTGCCATGGTTGCACAGGAGATAATAGTAGCAAATACATTTTTGTCCACTGCAACATATAAGCAATTAGAAAGACAGTAGATGTTAAAGTAGTTCTCAAGTAACATCACACACTAAGCAAAAAGTACCGGTTGGTTTTTAAGTGTTATGGGCAGTACACTTCAAAAACAATACAACTCATTTAGCAGAAACAACCCTGATTGATTTTTTTCTAGATGCGTTGAAACTATTAGGCCTTAGTACAGTAAACATAACTCACAAAAATGTGTGGAAAACTTAGGCTAAAGTTCAAACAATAGGCATGAGCAGAAATCTTATACAGAAAAGGATATTCTTTCTTGTCTCCTTCATTAGATCGATCTCTAAGATGATTAAGCTGTAAAATATCTGCTTCCAGGCCCTGATTCAGAAGCGGTGTAAAACTCAGAAGACAATAACTAGTTATAACATTATAAAGTTTAATAAGAACAATTATTCAACCAAGTGGAAACACAAAATCTATCACTGTACTCCCAAGCATATCAGTGCAATGAGATACTCAGCACTGAAACTCACATCATGAATCTTCACAGCCTGAAGAACTGATGCTTTCTGTCGAATCTCACCCTAAAACCAAGTAAATCTCTTCAGAGTAAGAACGCACATAATCAAAGTTAAGGAATGGACCAAAGTGTATAAGTAACACTCACCACTTTTAGCCATTTAGTGAGGCCACATTTTATACTCTGGTGCAAATGTTTGCACTCATCCTGGAAACACAGGTATCATATCATTACTGGAGGCTAGTCATCCATTCAATTTGAGAAGGATGAGATTACAACAATTTATCAGTATTATCTTCTCTATAAGCAAAGACCATCATCATCTCAGCAATATCCGAAATGTGCAAGATAAGCAGGTGTGAAACTAGAGCAGGACAGGATTAGATAGTAATGCAAATGCCATATCATTACTCTTGATTATATTGTTGCAAGAATGTAAAACATTTTAAAATAATTATTAGCAATGGAATACCCACATAAATTATACAAGGGAAAATCAAAATGTCTCAAATGCAAAACCTCTAAATTATTATCTAGATTGCATTTTTTTCATCATAACCCTTCATGACTATGGAAAAGCAACATTTTTTCCTTTTATTGAACGAGCCACAACAGTCAAGTATCAATATGCTGGCATCAAATTGAACTTTCCAAAATAATTCCAATAATCTGAAAGAAAACCAATATGGACAGGCATCCCCAATGCTCTATAACAAAACCTGGAGGAAACTTAATGTAAGCAATCATTACCTCTCCTGTTTTTGATTAGACTACAGAGTTCAAAAAAGTTACAAGAAAAAGAAAAAGAAAAAGAAAATACACCTGAACACAAATCCTACCACATAATTATGAAGCCACAATATGCAAACTATTGTGGAAATAACAATTAATATTCTACCACAACAACAATCCACCTATCAAAAAAATTATTAAAGAAATCCTAAAACAGTAAAGTGTCCACAAGACCATAAATCAAATATCAAAGTAGAATAAAACAAGTAGTCAGATATTCTGTCACCTCCGAAAATGCCTGGTCTGAAATACCATCAATTGAGACAATCTCCTTTTTATCTATATTCATTATTTCAAGCATGATATTAGTTCTTCTTGTGCCAACATTATATGATTCAGCCACCCTACTAGTTCCTGTACACGAAAAAAGCATAGTTTTCATCAAACTAATGGCATACATTATTCTGATGAAAGAAAATTATAGGGCCTCCTAATTCCATTTTGTTAAATAACATATTGGAGAAGAGGTTATATGAATATACCTACAACTTGCACAACCCTGTAAGTATCTTGCTTTTGATCGTCACAGGAAATCTGGATTCTGACAAATGACCCAACAACCTTTTCATGGAATTTCTCAGCATCATCCAACAGGGTCTCCATTATATTTCGCTTTATGTATAACAAATTAATGTTGTGAACATCAATAGCTGCAAAGTCATCTGGATTAGGATTTGTCACTGGTCCAGACTCATCCATCTTTTTGCGTGTTTTATGCTCTTTTTCATTACTAATCATCAAGTAACTATCATTATTACTTGCAGCTTTATCAGGAATACCAACAACATCAACTCCTGGCCTAACAATGTCATCTGCTGAGGAAATTCCTTTCAGTGGGAAATGATATTCAAGAAGCTTTAGCATTTCAATATGTTCAACATGTGCTTTGCCAAAGAGAGTCATAAGCCTTGAATCGCATACAATGTGTGACTTTTGGAGAGGATCACGAAGATTGTTTCTTTTTATATATTCTAGAAGAAGATCCTGAACTTCAAACTGAGATATCATGGATATGTCTCCATTTCTCATGAGCGAAACAAACTCTAGCAGCTCCTTTGTTGCCCATGTTGTGCCGTTAGGCAACGGTGTAGTTTTTTCCACACCTCGAAAATTCCCCTCATTGGTAAATTTGGGCTCATAATCAGTTTTCCGTCTCTTAGACTGGCTTGCCTCTTGGCTTCTGGAACAGTTATCTGTACAAGACGCTTTATTGTCATTAACAAGAAAAGATTGACCCAAAAGTTCCACCTTAGAAATCATAGTACCAACTCCCTTCCATGAACTTCTCACTTTTGGTAGCTGGTCACCTTTCCACGGGTTTTTAGCTTTAGTTAGTTCATTTAAATTTAAAGATAGCTTTGTTTTCAAGTAACTCCAGTATATCTTGAAGAGATACTCCCAACTAGTTTTGTCATCAAAATCCACTTCAACCTGCACAAATAAAATGGAGAAGGGAAAAATATAAAATGCAGAACTATAATGGCTAATTACTAAAATTGAAGAAATATGGGGGAATTACTAGAGAGAGGATGAAGTTTTAGAGGCAAAAGTAAACTTTCATCAATTATTTTATCAAAGACAGCTAGTTCAAATAAAATCAAGAAAGAATATTTTCCCAAAGTTTGGATAATTTATGCTCTTTTAGGTTTAGGCAATATTTGAATAACATCTGAAGAGATAGGATTTAACATACTCTTTCCTTATTCCCCGGTGCAACATTTTCTATAAGCATTATAGTACTCTTGCACGTCCCACAAAATCCTTTGTTTCCTCTTACAGAAACGTAATCTGCTTCTTTGGTGCATCCTTTGCACAGTGAGTATGTGCAAGTATAGCACAAATAATGGGAAGCCTTTTGACAATTGCTACATATATGCCAACCTGAAAACACGCATTTGCATGAGAATTATCAGTAAATTACACCAATACCATGTGAGAACCTGATCTTAACTAATGAGCATATTAGACGTCACTACATACGACAAACAGAGAATCCACAACTTTGGGGATAAGAGAATCTAGGTAAAAGAGGATATTCGTCAGAAATTAATCGATTCTTGTATTCCTCATCTGCAACCCTTAAATCCATTACACTGCAACACCAAATGACTCACAACTGAACTTACATTTGCACCATGAATTAATATCTTCGCATACACTCGACAAAAGAAATTGTGTTGATCAATGCATGAGGACAAGGAATACAATATGTAAAAAGAACAAATTCATGCAAAAACTGGTTGCATACTGAAACTTACCGCAATTCCACTTAGCTTTTGATTGAAAGTATGCTTCGTCCCTCTTGATACAAGCTGGATGGTAAGCTTTAGGGCAGCCCCTACCCAATATCAATCCGAACTAATTAACCAAACAATAAATGCACTACATCGCAGCAACAGAAAAGGTAAAAATAAACCTAAAACCTCCACTCGGTTCCAAGAACTTAGCAAATAGAAGTCCAAAACGCTCAATTAATCGGAAAATTTCCATATTGAACTACACACAAGATAGCTCCAGTTGAACAAAACAAACTTGCAATCAACTAAACTTACATCCCACCTTGAATTCCCATAACTGCTATCAAAATTTTCTTAGCAAGCAAAAAGAAAACACAAAAGAAGAACCTGAGCAAACCGACTCACCGGCGATCACACAGCACAAGGCTGCCACCATCGAAACAAATAAAGCATACGTCCTCCTCATCCTTCTTCCTCTTCTGCACCAGAGGCGGCGGTGGCGGGACAGAGGTCTTTCCCAGTGCACGCGGCGGCCGGCCACGCCTTCGCTTAACGCCGGTACTCATCTCCGCGGCAACTCTATCCTTGATTCCAAGGACCACATCGACCCCCTTGGCCGCTTCAGAAACCGTCTGAGAAGTTACAAAGAGCCTCGCGTCGTCCATTTCCGGCAACTTCTGGCATTGATCGCCCCTAACTGAAACCCCCGGTCTCTGTACGGAGCTCTCAATACAAGGCCTGTACTCGTGTTCCTGTTCCGTCTCCAACTTCGCTCCCTCCATAACTGGGATTGACTCCAAACAGAAAAACGCAAGATCACTGATACAGAAAGGGGGAAAAAAAAAAAAGAAAAAGGCTGGCTGAGGGTTTAGAGAACCCTAGTTTCTGAAGTTGGGGAAATTGAGGTGGACAGGTCTCCCAGGTGAAGCTGGTAGTGGGCACATGGTGATGGACTGAGAGGAGATGTGACAGGCCATTTTCTCTTCCTTTTTACTTTCTTTTTCTTGCGTGTTTTTAAGACCCGGACGGAAGGACAGTTGGGCACTACAAAACTGAAAATTTACAGCGTGTGTTAGAGTTACAGTTTGGAGTACAACTACACACATGACACATCCGAGGAAAAAAAGACTCCACCTCACTCCTGAGGATTTGATTTCGAGGCAGGGACTGGAGCAGAGAACCCGGGGCCGGAAAGGGGGGACCCATTCTTTTTGAATTTTCCTCTGTTTTCTCCGATTCTTAAAGCATGACTCCAGGGTAAGCTGGTGCACTTTTTGGATCCCATCCCATCCCATCCCATCCCCATGTGATTGTTTTTTTGTTTCCAAATGTACCAGTAATTAAAACTTCCAAGGAGACTTTGCAATCATTACACTATCTCTACATTAATAGCCTTTTATTTAGTTACACTTGTCAGTATGGTATGTTCGTGAGTTAGTGAAAGATGTACGTTATAAATGAAGGGTATTAAATTTATGTGAAGAAATTAAATAAAGTATGTGTAATTGTTAAAACGAACATTAATTTTTTTTCATACTTATATTGACTAAATATTGAATTTACTAATTAACCCATGTACGTAAGCACCCCCTTGTTTATGAGGATATTCATTTACCAAACACTACTTATATTTGGTAAAAGGTAAATAAATCAATCACCAATCACAATCAAAAGTAACTTGGAGCGGTAAATGTTGACTTATACCGCATTGGCATGCGGTCGCATAGTATGTAGAGACGTGGCATATATTGTATGGAATGATAAGTATACGCCTACCGTTGGAACTTGTTGTCAATCAAGTTGAAAATAAAAGTTGCATACCTAAATGAACGCGTGTGTCTTATTCTGAGAATTCGTGATTTCTTATTATTTAACCAAATTGTCATAAAATATAATAATAGTAAGGGGAAAAATTGTAGAAAACTTGAAACCTCCGTAGACAATGGACGGTGAAAGGGACGGCGCCGTCCTGATAAGGCTTGAAGTTACGTGTCTAATTAATATTTCTTCCTATAATTAAACATTGTTATTTGATTGATGAAGCTAAGAGAGGCTAAAGTTAAAGCTCTAATAAGAATGTGAGTACAGAATTAGGAGGCCGAACTCAAAATTGCCTCTTGGGCGTTTGTTACGTTAGGGAACCAATAGGGTACTATAGAAACACTTTCCGGTTATCTTGGCTGGCCTTGCACGTTTTTGGTCCCATCTAAGCTAGTAACTACTCACCCCGATACAAATGTGTGGCAGAGACTTTTACTATGAGCTAAAATAATGGGATTTGATTATTCCCGTAAGGACCTTAATTCATTATTTGAAATACAATAGACTTTGACTATTAATTATTTTTATTAAATATATTATTAAATTATTTACGTAATTTAAAATTTTATTTATTACATGTTAAAAAATAGCATAAATAGTTTTACATTAATTTCATGTTTGGATAGGCTTATACCAGTAGAGCTTTTTTGAGAAGCCAGCTGACTGTTTGACTGTCATTTAAAAAAGAACTTTTTTGAAAGAGCTTCATACAGTAGACTGTTTGACAATATAAAAATAAAAACTCTTTTAATTTTAACTATATTTTACTTTGTAATAAAAATTATTTATGCATATAAATATTATTTAAAGTATATTAAACAATATGCAAAATACAATATATTAATTATTATAAAATTTTAAACCATATAAAACATAAATAAAAATATATCTAATCAATTATTTTATATAGATTATAACATAAGTAAAACTAATATCAAAAATAGATATTAAAATGTATAAAAAAAGTCACATAATACTATATAATTCTCAAAATAAATGTGAAGATGAGTTTGTAGCTGATGTGGGAATTATGTGTAAAACATAAGGGTCAAAGAGACTAAAAAGTATGAATTTTTTTTTTAAAAGTTCCAAATTTAAACTTCTTAAAAAATTATATTTTAACTGTTAAAAAATTATATTTACTAAAAAGTTACTTTTTATTTTACAGTCAAATATTAATTTAAAAAAATTTTGCAATAAAAAAAATACATGTCTACTCTCCAAAAATTCAACCGAACAGCACTAACTAATAAAAGACGCACCGTATAATTATTATGATAGCATATTTGATTAGCTTCCAATTACGAGGAAAGGAAAGGCAGAGTTTGATTAAAAGAGGTCCATAAAAAGGAAAATCATATTATTACCATCTCGTATTCGATAAATAAATAAAAAAACTAATCTTTTAAAAACTGAACTGATAATTAAACTGAAGAAGTAACTGATTTAAGGGTCAATGATTCAATCAAAATTTAACCGTGATCGAACTGGTAGCTAATAAATATATAAAATTTTATTTTATATTATATATATATATATATATATATATAAAAGATAATTTTTAAACATACTATTTAATTATTTATCTAATTGTAAACTTAACTTAAATCTTCAAACTTCAAAACATACAAGTTTTTTTTAAGTTCACAAATACAATACAAAATAAGATAACAAAGCTCACTAGTCATATATCATCAAAAAGATTAAAAAGAGATCACTAATCATAATATTCATTCAATTTAAAATCATCAAAATCAAGAAATTTTAAATAGATCGGCCGATCTTTTCTTTTACCGATTTAGCAATTTTTACCGGTCTGATCGTAAAATAAACGAGTTAATCATTCACAAAAAATAAAAACTAAACCAAACCGTTTTCTGCTCCAAATTACTAGCTCTCCGGTCTAACCAACCAGTTTAGTCCAGCTTTCACAACACTATGAAAAACTGAGACATCACTCGATAAGCTATATATCAGAGGAGTCCAAAGATTTTGATATTTAAATTTATTATCTAACAATTATTGTATGTTCTAATTTTTAAGTACTATAATGAATAAGAAACTCATAGATGCCTTTGATTACTTTAGCCCGAAATGCTCCAACGTTACACAGAAATTGCATTATGAGATGTTCTAGTTTCTTCTGTTACAAGACAAAAATACAGACAAAGCACGTAATTGTGTTCAGGTCGGGTGGCGGTCTTAATCTGGTTTTTACTCCCCCCTAACTTCGGACGGAGTGACAAAGACAGCACACATGGATAAATGAAATTCACGGATAACTTAATATTGTTTGGACGGTCCCGATTAAAAAGAGGTGAAGCGTAAGAAACGTGGGACCCACTTAAGCGTGACTTGATTTCGCAGCACAGAAGCTTGAATTGGAAACTAAACGGCTTCTTTCAGACAAAATGGGACCCAATGTTAGATAATGAGTTGATTATGTGGCACAGAAGCTTAAAATAGAAACCAAGCAGAGCACAAAGTGGGACCCATATTATGTATGAATTTATTACGTGGCACAGAAGCTTCAAATGTCCAAATACCATGGTCCATGGAGAATTCGTTTTGTCTCTTTGCTATCGAAGAAACAGCATTCAAAGGTTGACGATACCAAGAACAAATGGAGAAGACCCGACCCGAATGTTGCAGCACCAGGCGAGCCACCGGTGCCCTGGGCGACATCGTCTTAGATCTCCGACCCGGATTCGGATTCGGTCCTTTCTCTCACAGTAATCGAAGCTTTCCGGATTCGATTAAAACCTAAAATTCTTCGACATTCCATCGGCAAATTGGGCTTGTTTACAATTCGAATTGAAGGACTGTAATTTAATCTTACTTTACCGTTATGATCTAGTAGGAATGCCGACATGCCAGGCGCTTGCACAAATGAAGCTACAACCCAACACTTACGACTTTGATCATTTGAAGTATTGTGATGAGGTTCAAATTATAGGATTGAAAAGAGAATCAGTGAAGTTTCTAGATTATGCGCTTTTTTCTACTAGTGCAAGTTGTATCGCAGGACCATCTTACTGTGATTTGCAGAAGCATCTTCAGCTTTATATTTTTATAAGCTTTCCAGATCATGGTTTTCGTCTACGGTTTGATCCTTGGTCACAGGTATTCTTTAACATTGTTTTGTTGTACTTAAAACAGATTACCTTTTGAGTTTCTATGGCTTTTGTTTGATAGCTGTACACAACCTGCCCTTTTGTTCTGATACAACATTCTCTATTTAAGTTTAACTTATTTTAGAGATTGAGGCTGATCGAAATTTATGACATCAAACGGCTGCAGAAGTGATTTGCTACTTCTCTTATTGGGTAACCTATGGCTTGAATTTGAAGTTGTTACATTTTTCTTTTTCTTTTTCTTTTGGATAGGGGTATAAATGATTGCTGTTCCTGCAGTTTAGGGGGCCATCCACTCTAGCTACGTTTTTAGCTGTGTATACACTTTACGGTCCAACATTTCCCGGAATTTATGACAAAAATAGAGGAGTATCGAATCTATTCTACCCGGTATGTACTTTGTAATTGTTGTAATCATCATATTTTGCTTATTGCCTTTTTTTTTTGTTTTTGCTTCTGTGATGAACTGGTGATACTGAAATGTCTGTTATTTTGGAGGGGTTACCTTTTGCTTTTCCTATTCCCAGCTAATATAAAGATTGCTGTGGTGGAGAAGGTAGTATATTCTACTTGCCAAGTCCTTCAATAACTTATCTGCATTAATGAAAACGAATCATTTCCTAATTAGGTAATTCTGAATCTGAAATTTCTTGGTAGCTGAACTACCATTGGAGTTTCTAGATGGCACTACACCAGTGACATGTATATATGACAGTTCCGCAGACAAAAAAGTTGGTGTGGGATTCCATTGTCTAATGGCAGCTTGGACATGGAACAGGTGCACGTTAAGGTTTGCTGCTTCCTCTAAGGCTCTATAAGCTCCAATGTTACAGAGATTTGACTATGAAATTAGTTCATAAGTTGCTTCTGGCAGGCAGTTGCTTGATTAAGTGATTTCTTTTTCTGAATAACATGAACTTTGTTTGATAGTATAGTCAGATTTTGTTTTTAAAGTATCAAGGGTTTCTTAGTAGTTGAACATCTCTTGGATATTCTTAATTCCATATTCATTATTGCAGCTTAGGGAAGAATTATATTTTTCCACTGGGGGACATTCCTTTTCGTGCATCACCACAGGTTAATATCACTTCATTTTGGTGTTACAGTATCCATAAAGATCCTTTATTCTTGACCGCGCTCAAAGATTCGATTTATGTGCAGGATGTATGGACTGAATTAGGGCATCCTTGTGGAATCCATCAGAAGCGGGTAACGAAATTTTCCATCTTGAACTTGTGTAACTGATCAAACAATTGATTGAAGTTTGCCCTATTATTTAATTTGACATATTGCTGATGAGAGCATTAAAGGTATATGACAAAAGGAGAACAAAACTTTTCTTCCCCTCCACATCTTTTGGAAAAGATGCTTCTTAACTTGTTATCCAGTGTCATTTAAACGCTTGCGTAATGTGAAAGGCAGTCCTAGTTTGTGTTTGTTAATCATACAGGTTGACCAAACGGTCATTCATTCTGCTTCAGACCCTTGTCCTAGGACAACCCTTTGTGGAGACTACTTGTGCGATTATTTCAGTTGTGGTTTGGATATCCTATTTGATGGCCAGGTGCTATTGTCCTTTTTATTATTAACCATTCACCACGCTTTTTTTCTCTAGAAATTGTGTTGTAGGTTAGTGCATGTGCAGAGTTATCATACTATCATTTATATTCATTATGCTCAGAAGTATGCTACAACCATTTTGGTTTTTCAGACTCATAAAATCAAGAAATTTGTTTTGCACACCAATTATCATAGTCATGCAGACACCAATTCGTACATAATGTGCAATTTTGTCATCCAAGGTTTTGATTCTAATTCTATCCTGTCTTCACAAGGCTCTGGTGGTTAAAGCTTTAGCTAATGACTAGCTTCTTTTTCTTTTTTCTCTTCTGTTTTTTTGGAAGTGAATGACGCTAAGCATATCATTACACCAAGCACGAAATGGGGACCAAGTTAAGGTATATCTTTTCAAGTCCACTTTTAACATTTCGCTCTATTATTAAGGTGCTGCATTTCACCTTTTTCTTCCATAAATAGTAGACAAGTCTGACTAGAGTTGCTACTTTTGATTTTTACTGTTTTCCTTGGATGATTAATTTAGCTAACTACGAATCTTTTACTCTAGGAGATCCTTGGGGATAGTGGACGAGCAACTGTCCGGACAGTGGGGTCTACCAGCAATCCTTATTGGATCCACTTTTGCATATGGTTATCAGAACATTGCCTTTGCGGTGAGCTTTTGAGAAATTCATACGCCATCATATGTGTCACAGAAACATGCTGCAGTGGCAAGGCTGCTATTAATACAACCTTTTCTTCTATGGCAGTTTTTATCAAATGTCTTCTTCGGTATTAACAGATGATAAAGAACGGCTATATTGCAACTGTAACTTTATTCCAGTTCTGAAGATTATCTTCCCTGATACATTTTTCCGTTGCTTTCCCATGTTACTAATACTAAACATGCTTCATAAATGGTAGTTCTTAAGATTCTGTCTCATGAATGGCCAACCACTCTCAACTAGGTATAATCTTTTGAACTTCAAATTTTGAGCATCCCGCTTCTATTTCAACAATCACATTTACTGCATAATTCTGCTAATTGCTCGGTTTCTGCCTTGGAATGAAATCTGCTTGTCTTTAGACATTGGTATCTTAAACTAAAGCTCTTTTCTAATATTTTGCCTTTTTGGCTTCTTCTTGTCAGCTTGGAGCAGTTAATGCTGTGGATTCATCTTGGAATTAGGCAGCAGATACTGCTCTTACTATTACCATTCAGGACCATAAAGCTGATGCTGTACATAAAAACGTTGATTTGTAAAGTTCATTGCCCCTGTAACATATAATTAATACACCACGACACAATTATTAGAATCAACTTCAACAAACTGCAAAATTCCATTCTCATCTGTGATTCTAGCTGTTGTTGTTGTACTTGCTAATTAATCAATTTTCCACGTCTGTCAGTCTGTATTCTTGCCAGTACCAACAATTTGAGACGTTGGAGCCTTGGGCTGAAGCAACTGAAAACCTCCAAACATGACAGACATTAACATTTCTATCCAACCATATGAGACTTGAAATATGCTGAAGTTGTGCTAATAGGGTCATGATTTGTGAAGCCAGTGTTTGACACTGACGAAATCAATTGGAGTAAATGGCTTAGCCTCTTCTTCCGTAGGTTCCTTAGACCACGGTGCTCTTCCTCAAAAGTTAGCCCCAGGTTAGAATACAGTCCTGCAGATGTTTCGACCCTGGAATAGTTATTGCATATTATCGACTTGAATTGAGATCCAAAAAGAACAATATTTATGAGTGCTTACATTTATCTGTTTTTGTCTCACAGTCGCACCATCCTTTCGGTGTAATTTTTAGATAATCCACAGAGTGATAGTGCTTACATTTATCTGTTTTTGTCTCACAGTCGCACCATCCTTTCGGTGTAATTTTTAGATAATCCACAGAGTGATAGTGCTTACATTTATCTGTTTTTGTCTCACAGTCGCACCATCCTTTCGGTGTAATTTTCTTGTCCGTGCAAGTATAGGCGAAGACAACTCTGGAGAAAGTACCCAAGCCTTGTCCAAGTATAATGCTACAGACCTTGTAACCCTGCAGTTCACGAAGGAGAGGCTTGTTTCTTGGAGCAAGCTTAATGACAATCTTCATAGAAAAATCATTTCCGAATATGAAATCCACTGAACCTACTATGTAGCATTGTTTGAAGTAGTGCCTTCCAATGTGGTCAAGTGTGTCCTGTGCTCCTGTGAATAAATTACATAGACAGACTTGTGTCACGACTTGGACATTTTTTTTTTGGTAAATACGACTCGGGCATTTTAACAAGCACCTTATGGGCATTCTCCTTGATTTTGTAGAAAATCTAGAGAAATGTAGATACACGTAAAGACTTATAGAGAAGTGTAGAAAATTTTAATAGAATATAGGGTAGTGTAGAGAATTATGGAATATTCTATAATACTATGGAAAATACTAGGTAATAGTGAGGAGGTGGGAACTTTCTAGAAACCTCAATCTCCACCTAGGATCAATTGCATGATAACCATTAGATCGGACCCCTAAAGTCAATAAATAGGAGAGGGTTCCTCATTTGTAACACATCAAAAAAGCTTGTAATACTTTTCTCCTTTAAACAATACAAGATCTTGTTTCAATCGAGCTTTCTCTTCCATTTTGGCTTAAGAATTTACTTAGTTGCTCACTAAGGATCAAGTATAGCAACTAAGGTCGCACAGTCTTGAGAGGATTCAAGCAAGTCTGTGACAAGTGGTATCAGAGCCTACGTTCTTGAAAGGTTAGCAACATGTCTTCATCTGACATTGTGTTGAAAGAGGCGAGTGAAAGGGAGGAGGAGCCGATGGTGCCAAGAAGGGCACATGCACGCTCCAAGTCTCGCGATGTTCTTGCTTCCATAGAGACCACTATGGCAAGGGTCGAGTTGGTCGTGGTCGACGCTAGGGAGCATCTTGTTCATGTGGACCAAAGCATGGAGGAGCTCGATGGTCGTGTGGATGACCAAAGGGAGGAGCTTCGAGAAAGCATGTAACGCATCCATGAGGCCAACATAGAGGCATGGCGTCAAGAGAATGCTACATTTTAAGCAAAGGTACTTGAAACCTTGTCCCTCTTACAAGCTCAAGTGGATGGGTTCAAGAAAGGTTTAGAGGAGACATATGAGGACATGATGTTGTGCAAGCGGGCGGCCACTAGTGACACCATTGTCACGAGACAAGATCCTCTGTCTAATTTTATAGTGTCTTATTCTATTCAATGAATCTCAGCCATTCATTTATGCGGGTCCCACGTTTATTTATGCGGGACCCACGCGAAGCCCACATAAATGAATGAATGAGATTCATGGGACAGAATAAGACACCATAAAACTGGACAGAGGATCTGGACTCCATTGCCACACCACAAGTTGTCCCCACTCCAAGGGTGGATGTCCTCAAGCCCAAAGAGTTTAGTGGCAAGAGGGATGCCAAGGAGTTAGAGAAATTTATGTGGCATATGGAACGCTACTTCGAGGCGTTGGATCTTCAAGATGAAAAACAAAAGGTAAGCACCGCAACCCTCTACCTTACTAACCTTACGACTATAGAAAGCACGAAGAAATGAAGAAAGGCCATGCTCCATCAACTCTTGGGAAGAACTAAGAAATGACTTAAAGAAGCAATTCTATCTCGAGAATGTGATGCATGAGGCAAGAAAACACATGAAGGAATTGAAGCACACCCGCTCCATTGGTGATTATGTGGAGGAGTTCTCTAGCTTAATGCTTCAAATCCCAAACATGAGCAAGGAGGACCTTCTCTTCAATTTCATAGATGGGCCACAAACCGATGGGCAAACTGAAAGAGTCAATGCATTATTAGAGCTCTACTTAAGGCACTTTGTAAATACCAATCAGCAAGATTGGGCAAAGCTACTTAATGTGGACCAATTCTCCTACAAATTGCAAAGAAGCGAATCCACCAACTGAAGTCCGTTTGAGCTAGTAATGGGGCAACAACCTATGACTCCTCACACATACGTCATAAGCTACAAAGGGAGGAGTCCATCCCCAGTCAAAGTTGCCAAGAGTTGGCAAGAACAAGTGGACTTGGTGAGGTCCTATCTTCATAAGGCAACCAAGAAGATGAAGAAATGGGTGGACACGAAGAGAAGGCACGTGGAATACAACATTGGAGACCTTGTGCTCATCAAGATCCTACCTTCACAACACAAGTCTACTCGGTCTCTACTTAGGGGACTTGTGAGGAGATATGAAGGATCCTATCAGGTAGTAAAAAAGGTAGGCAAAGCTTCATACAAGGTAGAGTTGCCACCCACACTCAAGCTACATCTGGTCTTCCATGCAAGCCACTTAGCCTTGGTTTGGATTGAAGGAAAGCAAGAGAAAAGAAAGGAAGATAATTGAACTTCTCTTAGTTTATACCGTTTGGACAAAAATAAGCAAAGGGAAAGTGAGAGAATAGAGAGAAAACTAAGGAAAATTTGGGCCAAATACATTTCCCCTCAAATTGGTGGGAAAGGGGGAGAAATTTAAGATAAAAGAACCCCAATATATGTAAATTACCATAGAATCCTTATCTGTGTATGTTGAAGTTCTATAATCAAGGGCATAAAGGTCTCAAAAAATTCTTTTGTCCAATATAAGTTTCAATTCCCTCCTTTAATAAATTAGGAAAACAAACAGAAGAAAGGAAGTCTTATTTCTTTTCCATTCTTTTCTCCTCTTTTTCTCTCAATATTTTCTTTCCTTTCCCTTGTACAAGTAAGGATCCAAACAAAGGCTTAAAGTTGTATCATGAAGACAAAAAAGACTCTTTAAGGGGGACGTCTAAGAGAGCACCCATAGGAGTCACCGACACTTATGACAAGGATGTGGAGTCTATCTTGGCTGATCGCGTGGTTTGTAGAAGGGACAACCATCCAAGTCATGAGTACTTAGTAAAATGGAAGGGACTACCTGAGAGCGAGGCAAGTTGGAAGCTGGCAATCTCACTTTGGCAATTTGAGGAGCACATCAAGGAGTACCACATGCCCAGCTCGACGAGGACATCGACACCATAGGTGGGGGAGAATGTCACGACTCAAGCATTTTGACAAGCATCTTATGAGCATTCTCTTTAGCTTTGTAGAAAAATCTAAAGAAATGTAGATACATGTAAAGACTTGCAAAAAAGTTTAGAAAATTCTGATAAAATATAGGATAGTGTAGAGAATTATGGAATATTCTAGAAGACTATGGAAAATACTAGGTAATAGTACGGAGGTGGGAACTTTCTAGAACCCCCATTCTCCACCCTAGGATGAAATGCATAATAACCATTGGATCGGACCCCTAAAGTCTATAAATAGGCAAGGATCCCTCATTTGAAACACATCACATCAAAAAAAGCTTGTAATACTCTTCTCCTTTAAACAATACAAGTTCTTATTTCATTCAAGCTTTCTCTTCCATTTTGGCTTAAGCCTTACTTAGTTGCTTACCAAGGATCAAGAATAGCAACTAAGGTCGCACAGTTTTGAGAGGTTTCAAGCAAGTCCGTGACACTTGACATCAGTGATTACATGTCGAAGGGATGCTTCTACCTGTCTTGGCTTGTCAGCAAAAATTCAAAAAACACGTATACATCATGTTGGATCCCGTTTTCGGAATCCAACCTCTTAACAGAATACCGTGATACTTGAGCGTGGTTCCTTGCTTAACACAATTTCTTATGTGTTTTTTTCCATCTAATTTCAAACTTATACAAATCAAAACCATTTGGAAACTTATTCTGAATCAAACTCAATTCTTCTAAATCATACAATGTCTCAAATCAAAAATTGGACAGCATAACGGCTGTATTTTAGCAAACCC